>VYZT01040367.1:0-36809 GCA_013400735.1 Pomatostomus ruficeps
GAGTGCTGGGGGCAGTTTTGGGTTCCATGATATAAAAAAGACATTAAACCATTAGAGGGCATCCAAAGAAGAGTCAAGAGAATGGTGAAGGGTCTGGAGAGGAAGCCATATGAGGAGTGGCTGAAGACACTTGATTTATTCAGCAGGAGACTGAGGGGAGACTGCATTTTTCAATATCTTCACAAGGGAATCCTCACAGGTATCAATCTCTTCTCTCTGGTGACCAGTGACAGGATTTGATGAAATGGCCTGAAGTTGTTTCAGGGGAGATTTAGGTTGGATATAAGGAAAAGGTTTTTCACCCCAGGAGTGGTTGAGCACTTGCAACAGTGCAAAGTAGTCACAGCACCAAGCCTGCCTGAGTTCAAGAAGCATTTGTATAATGCTTTTTAGGCACATGGTGTGATTCTTGGGGTGTCCTGTGCAGGGCCAAAATTTGGATTTGATGACTCTTCCAACTCAGCATATTCTATGATTCTATGATGACTTTTCTCTACTTTAACTTTGATAAAAACCTGTTATGGAGTGGTAGCCTGCTATCAAATGACCCTTTAAAGGACTGGTTCATAATCCCATATCTAAGGACCATGGATTCCTCTTGGTCTGGTACAGATTTAATATCTTCCCTTTACAAACTCATTTAAAAAATCAAGTTTAAAAGTAAAAATCTCCCACCCATTTTTCTTCCCATATTGTCAAACACTGAACATGAGACAGCAATGTGCCCTCGCTGTAAAGGCAACTTGTGGTGTCCTGGGCTGTATCAGGAGAAGTGTTATCAGTGGGTCAAGGGCGATTATCTTTTCCCTCTACTCAGCACAGGGGGAGCTTCACTAGGAGTTCTGTGCTCAGTGCCGGGCTCTTCAATACAAGTGAGACTTGGACACAGTGCAAAGAGTCAAGTGCATCACCACTGGGAAGATTAATAGACTCAAACTGGAGCATCTCTCATATCAGGAAAGGCTGAGAGACTATGAACCAATCAGGCTGAAGAAGAGAAAACTCATACAGGTTTTCTCAATGTGTGTAAATGCCTCAAAGGAGGGTATAAAGAAAAAGGAGCCAGGCTCTTTTCAGTGGTGCCCAAAGACAGGACCACAGTCAATGAGCACAAACTAAAACACAGGAGTTTCCTTGTGAACATCAGGAAACACTATTTACTGTGAGGGTGACCAAGTACTGGCACAGGTTGTCCAGAGATGTTGCGGAGTTTCCATCCTTGGAGGTATTCAAAAACTATCTGAAGATGTTCTTGGGCAAAGGGGTGTCAGTGTTCCTGCTTGAGCAAGGGTGCTGGACCAGATGGCCTCCAAAGGTCCTTTCAAACCTCAGCCATTCTGTGGTTCTGTGGTTCTGTGATCTCTTATAACTGAATATCCCAGTATTGATGATGACCAGAATTGATAGTGTTGAACTAAAACAAGAAGCGCTGAACTCCATTCTAAATTTATATTGGATCACTACTAAGCTTCATAAACTTTGGAGGGTACCTTTGTTCTGACTTTTTTCTGGGCTCTGCTGTTCCTGTACATCTCACACAACTTCTGTACACAATGTTTTCAAACTTCTGGCTTAGTCCATGTACTCTCTCTCTGACTTTGGTGAATCTTCTGCAGAGTGATTTCTAATTTACACTCCTCCTCCAAGTTCTTGTACTGTTTTCACATCCATCTGGTGGTGCTGTGCTGATTACCATCATGTCTCCTGCTGAACACTATTCTCTTGTTCCTTTGTAGCATCCTGTCTGCATCCACCCTTTGAGTCAGGGAACAGCTGTTTTTTATACACTGATTAACCCAGAAGAGACTCCAGGACTCTCAGGTAATGTAAACAGATGATGACAATAGCAATATGATGTGAGGCTACAGCCTAGCATATTGATTTCACCTACATGTGAATATCAAGTTTTGGAATAAAATCTGGTCCTTTAAAATCAGTTTTTAAACACTTAAATATTTCCCTGGAACCATTATTTTGTCTTAGCTTTTCCAGCTAATCCAAAATTGAATTTTTGAATAATATCCTGTTCAGCTAGCACTGTAAGTTATATCTACTGGATGCAATTAAAGAATACCTTCTATAGGCAAGCAAAGCACATAAATACTTTCATAGATTGTGAGAGGAAAGTTTTGTAAACCTATGAATAATATGCCAATTGGAGCACGGAAAGCCTGTAAGCTTTTTTCTTTTTCCTTCAGAAAAAATGAGAATGAAGACTTTGTTTTTACACAAAGATGCCATCAAAACCATTCTACGCAATTGGGCAGCCCTTCTATCCTTGAGCAAAATACAGTGGAATGAAGTCAATAAAGGAAATCGAAGTGTAAAACATCAAGAAAATAATCAGGGTTTTTAAGAGCAAAAGGGGTCATGTGTTTTTGAAGAAACAAAATTCTAAATGTCAAGGATACAACACATTCTTAACCATTATTTCTTTCACTGATTTTATTGGGCCTTTCCTACTCTGGATTTAAAAACTTTAGATCCCTAGTGAAAGCAAGTGGAAGAACCAGGACGATGGTAAAGGTAAACTTGGGAAAAAAAATAAAACTGACCACAGCTGGATAAATCCTCTTCTTGAGTGTTAACTCAGACAAACAGTAGGTATTATCTTTTTAAAGACAGTTTAAGCACCGCATGGTGCATTCCCTTTCTAGAAAGAGGACTAGATCATTCTCTGTATAGTAGGACTGTAATAGGGTGGTAGGAAACTTGGTTTCCTAACTTCAGTCTTAGTAAGAAAATCTATTGAAACTTTACATTTGTACAATCTCCTGCTATCAGAGAAAAATGAAGAGTTTTAATAATGTGGAAGAACAAGATAGCTTGCACCGCTGCTGGTTGCTATTTTTGCACTGTACAAGAAAACAGGTACTGGTTTTGCCCTCTCATAAAATCCCTTCTGCTTGGGGTCACAGCCAGGCCCTGCAGCCAGAACACCCTCATGCATGGTACCAGCACATCTGGCTGTGCCACCACCTGCTCCTGCCCACCCATAGATCCTGTTAGAACAGCTCTGGGTTTCCAGCAGGGCAATATGCCCTGGGACAGGCAGGCTTCTCAGTACACAGAAAAGCCAGGATGCCCCTCTGAAAACAGCAAGCTGGAAACCAGCCCCTTTCACTGGGGTGTGTTTAGGCAGCTCAGCTAGATGGAATGAGTGTGCTGGGTCTCTGTGAGAGGTTTATGCAGCCAGTTGTATATCCAGCAGTGGAAGGTCTGCCTTGTTTTGGTGGCTGCTAACAGTGGAGGGAGTCTGCCTCTGGTTTCTCTGTCAATGGTGTGTGGTGGGTTGACTCCAGCTGGATGCCAGGTGCTGACCAAAGCTGCTCTATCCCTTTCCTCCTCAGCTGAGCAGGGGAGAGAAAATACAATAAAAGGTTCCTGGACTGAGAAAAGGACAGGGAGAGATCTTTCACCGTTACCATCATGGGCAAAACAGACTCAGCTTGGGGAAATTAGTTTAATCTATTACCAATCAAATCAGAGTAGGGTAACAAGAAACTAAAACTATCCACCTCTCCCTTCTTTCCAGGTTTAACTTCAGTCCAGATTTTGTCTATCTCCTGCTCCCCAGTTAAGCAGGGTAATGAGGGATCAGGGCTGCGGTCAATCCATCACACTCATCTCAGCCGTTCTTTCCTTGTCAGGGGGACGACTCCTCACACTCTTCCTCTGCTCCAGTGTGGAGGTCCCTCCAACAGGAGACAGTCCTCTATGAACTTTCCAGATGAAAGTCCTTCCCAGGGGTTGTAGCTCTTCTGCCCCAGCTTGGGTCCCTCCACAGGGCGCAGTGCTTCAAGAACACACTGATCCAGCCTGGGTCCTCCATGAGGTCCCAAGTCCTGCCAGCAAACTTGCTCAGTGCAGGCTCCTCTCTCCGTGGGGACATAGGTCCTGCCAGGACCCTGCTCCAGCACAGGTTTCCCACCAGCTCACAGCCCCTTTCAGGCTTCACCTGCTCCAGTGAGGTCCTCCACAGGCTGCAGTTGGATCTCTGCTCCTCTGTGGACCACCGTGAGCTGCAGGGTCACATCCTGCCTGACCACAGGCTGCACCCCGGGCTGCAGGGGAATCTCAGATCCGGTGCTTGGAGCACCTCCTGTCCCTCCTTCTGCACTAATGATGGGGTCTGCAGAGCTGTTTCTCCCACATATTCTCACTCTTCTCTGGCTGCCGTTGTCCAGCCATTCCCTCCTTTCTTAAATTTGTTATCCAGGGGCACTACCACCATTGCTGATGGGCTTAGCCTTGGCTGGCAGTAGGTCCATTCTGGAGCTGGCTGGAATTGGCTTTGTTGCCCATTGGGGAATTTTCTGGCAGCTTCTCACAGAAGACACCCTTGTAGCTCCCTCATTACCAAAACCTTGTCACACGAGCTCTTGCAGCAAACACAGGGGCCAGCACTGGATGCCTGCCTGTCTCCTCTGGGTCCTGCAGGCACTGTGGGCAGGTGCCTGCCACAGCTGAGGAGGCCTGACTGTCTCCCACCCCTCCTGGCAGACTGAGTCCAGCAGAGGCAGCAGCAGCCTGGGAGGAGACTGGGAACACCATCAATAACTCTGATAGCAAGGTTACACAATGGTGACTGGTACTCAAAGCAAACCAAAAATAGATGCAGCCCAGTCAATTTAACAGGTGTTTAACCTCATGTTCCCTGTGCTCTCTGAAGTGGTGGCTGTGGCTCCAGAATTAGCTGGTTACCTGGAAAGTGTTTGTCTTTGTGTATAAGATCAGCACACAACATGTCTACAGGAAGCAAAAATTGAGTTATAAGTCATCAAGACAGGTGTCATTTTCTGACAGCAATATAGTGATCCAGTTTATTTACACCCAATCATAACAGCAAAAGATCAGAACATAAATCTTGAAAAGGGTGTCAAAGGTGGAAAGACAACTGTGGATGAATATACATGCCAAAAGAAAGGAGAGCATTGCCAACTGTAATTATCTTTCCCTTATTTATCCCTACATATTTTAGATATTTCATTAATTAAAATGATATGAGTGTGATGGCATCTCTTTTGTTCTGCAGATGGGTTGTGAGGAACTGGAAAGTCTGAATCTTCCTGGTGTAGTAAGCTGTAGCAAAATTTAACACATAGGAAAAAAAATCATTCTGAAGAAAAGAGTCAGTAAGGATCACATAGTTCAGTAGAACATGGCCCAAATTCAAACTCATTTTAAGTGTTTACATCACTGCTTTGGTTCTGTATCTCTGCTGGCTATCATCTAGGTTGTACATGATCTGAAATCATAGAGATAAAAATTCCCCTTAAAAGTCAATCAGACTTTTCAGTATATGAGTTACACACCAAAAATAGATTGAATAGAGTGTCCATGAACACATCTTCCCTTCATCTAATCACAGAAGTAATGACTTATTTTTTATGACACAGAAGATATTGATACATCAATAAGCTATTACTTCTGGTTCTTAATTTTGATTCTTAATCCAATTAATTAATTTTTTTTAAAGTCTAATGTTCTATCCATGGCTACCATGCAGAGGGAAAGTACACAGTGTAACATCAGTTCTGACTCTATTAATATGAAATTATCAGTTTGGTTATGTTTCAGCTATTTTACCAATAGTAACTATGAAAATGAAGAGAACCATAATGTTTAGAGAACCATCATGTGCTCCTAACCACTAAATGATATGGCAGCCATGTGATTTCTTGGCATTTACTAGGAGATTCTGTTCACTATCATAAAGAATTTGTAACTCAAAAATGCAAAAAACCTATGTGTATTCAGAACACTCTCATCCACTATGTTAAGAACATTTTTTATCTCTTTATACCACGTCTTTGCTCTGTAGAGACCTCATTGCTGCAAAATAACTGTTTTTCACAGACAAGTGGATCCAAACTTCTCAGCCTTTACAGTGCTCAAAAGCTGCTGTTATTGGAAAGATTATTCCTCCCATTTGTATGACATCATGGTACTTTGTGAAGTTGCATCAGGTGACTTTGAATTCCCCTGTCCTGTGAAGACCAAATAGCTGCTGACGGGCTCTTGTAAATCTGAGCTACAGCTGTAGATGAATTCTTAACATTTAGACATAAAATAGAACACCTATAGGTAAAGAATTTTTTGGTTTTGTCTTGAAAAATGTGCATTTGCATTCCATCAGGTTAATGCAAAATTTGCTGAAGTGATTTTCTTTGCTTTTGCAAATCCATTTTTGAGAGGAGTCTCTCTTCAAAGAATCTATGACCTTGAAAGTTTTGAAATACATGCAAATAAAAGGGTAAAGGAAATTAAACCCCTGCAAAAAGGAAATGGAAAAGCTTATCAAGCATCTGTCCAATTTTAAATACTAGACTTTTTTATCAGTAGTCATGAAGATGTTACAAGCAACTAAGAGAGCCATTGATAGCTATTGATATTTATATACAGATCTATGGGAAATGTAATAATGCTGAATATACTCTGAACTGATCCTTTTCAATCTGCAACTTTATGCACATTCCAGAACTTCCTACTCCAAGGAGCAATTCATCCATAGGGAAAACAGAATATCCTTCACCATGTAGAGCTGCAGTTATGGTGCATCTGTGGTTTTCTCCCTTCCCCCTTTAGACAGGAATATGCTACAGAAAGCCCTAGGTAGGTGATTTCACACAAAAAAGTATTTCACATGGATGTCAAGATAACAATGGACATTACAAACACTCATGAAGTGAGATCAGAGGACTCACAGGATATACTTGCAATCTGTTTTTAATGCATATATATTTTTAGGGTTTTGTCTGTTTTTCTTTATTATATATATATATAAATGTAATATTTTAATATTTTAAAAGAAGAGTTTAGGTCAAGTAATATTTCTCTTTATCCTTCTCTTATGAGGAAAAGAAGTGGCTACTGTAACATTAGTTCTACATCTTTGGTTTTATTTTTAACATCATATTCTTCTTACACTGACTTGAATACAGACACGTCTTATCACTTTCACAGCTTTTAGATTATAAAATCCCTTTACATTTTCTGTGTCTGATAGAATTAAACCTCATCCTCCTAAGCAGCAGGAATGAAAGTGTTCAGAGCAAAGAGCTGGATATTGCTAAACTAGTACCCATGAAAATTGATTCTATAACGCATTGCAAAATTGCATGATCTTCTAAATTATCATGGGCCACCTTAATATTTTATACAGACAGACAATATAGAAAGTCATGTGATGAGTGGAAGGATTCAGTAAAATATGACAAGGAAATTTTTTAGATTTAAATATGAGTGTTCACAAGAAGAGAGGAGACGTGTGACATCAGTCAGTGTTTTATTTCCTGATAGATTTTGGAGCAATATCTTCTTTTCTGAAGAAGCACCAAACCCACCAAAAAATCAGGTTTCTTAAATGGTTTAACAGTAATTTGCAAGGAGAAATATTGCACACAACTTCACTGGTTTGGTGGATAAAACATGTGGCTCGAAGTTAATTGATATGAGCGACCATCCATAGATATTGTGGTAACTTGATGGGACATTAGATGAAGTTCAGAAAGTAGACAGTGTTCATAAAAACCTCAAATAACAGCCTGACTAACTTCCAGCTCTGGGGAAAAAAAAAAAAGGAAAAGAAAAAAAATTTAAAGTGGGAAAAAGGCCACATGTTTAATTAATTTTCACATACAAAAGTAAAGGTCAGTTTGAGGGCACTTTAAAACTCTTCTTGAAATTCTTTTTTGCTGTTCCAGTACTCACATGTTGGTAGAAGGAGCACACTCTGATTTGCTTCTGTCAGGTTAAAAAAACAAAACAAAATGCTAAATCCCAGGTAAAGAAAAAAAATCTCCAAAACGACGAAAGTAAAGCATGAAAAATGTAGCTGTTTTTTCTTGATCCAGATTGACCTTGCAGTACCAGTTTTAACATTTTTCTGCAGTGTTTTGTGAGCAACTTTCACATGACATAAATGATAGAAAGCATTTGTGAAAGGTACTGCATAAATGATTTTACACATGAGTTTCTGCAACTTCATGGGTTCCAAAATCAAATATCCATAACTTTCTGTCATATTAAGGTGAAATAAGCATAAGAAGCACCCCAGCTGTCTCAGTTCTTGACCAACCTTAAAAATAAAAGGCACTCTTTGCACATATCGACAAGGACAAGCCACATAGCAATGCACAAAGCTACTTTGGTGTTTCTCAGCTTTGGGACTTTGACTCAAATATTACTAGGGCTTTGATTGCTGACATTAGATATTCTTAATTTAAAATAAAAATCCCAGTCCTACATAGTTCATAGCAGTTTATGGATTGACTCTTGCCTTTAAGCCCTAGTCAGTATATGTCACCAATCTCTTTGCTGTGGTGCTTGCAGGAGTTAAAATTGCAGGCTAACTAAACACATTGGTTTACACCACTTTATTTATGTTCCTTCATGCTTCATATGCTTCCATACAGCTTCACAGCATTCATCCATTTCCCATCTGCTTATCTGAAAAGCAGAAGGTTCAAAAATACCAATACATACCAGACATACAAATCATTATTACAGGCTTTGTCTGGCAGTCTTAAAAATGGTAACGTTCAGGTGCATACAAATCATCTGTTGCTTTTACAGAGAAGTAAACTCTTGCTAAACAAGATTTTTAAAGCTCTTTTTCAAAACCAGGGCTTCAAGAAGTCATTGGGACATTGGGAATTACCAGCTCTCCATCTGACACAATACAGAAAATTACTTTCTATACACACACACACACACACACAAATTTAAAAAGCTACTTAAAACAGAAGTTGTATTAGTCAAAAGGAAACACCCTAAATTGCTTCAAATGTATGACACTTAGTAGCAATTCAGTAAAATAAAAAAAAGACAGAGAATTGGTATAGTGCACTTACAATTCCATCATCAACCTTCATGCTGTGGGGTTTACTTCATCCTGTAATACACCAAGAAAACCTCAAAGCCAAAATAACAACAACAAAACCCCTGTATTACTCTTGAGCCAGTAGAAACTTTGCCAGATTTAAGAAAAGATTATTGAAAAATATCTCACAACTTACATGATGGGTAGACAAAAAAAAATTTATGAGAATTATCTCATGGTTAATGCTAACTCCATCTGATAGTGCGTGGAGTTGACAGAAGGAAGAGATATTCAAACAAATCAAAATGTTTATGCTTATATTAATTATGGGCTGCTTCCTCTCCCTTTTTCTCTTGAAACCAGGAATAACTCAGAAAACTGATCTCAAATGGGGTTATTTGTGTCCATCCCCCCCCCACCTCCATGACAAGGACTTGACATCAGAAAAAAAAATTAGTCTGACTCCTTACTTTACTGAGATGCTGACTGTTCAGATTCATTCATTTTTCAATCATGGGATTATATGAAAAACTGCTATCTATAAATTGACTAGGTGTTTGAAAGCACCTGAATCTTCTAAATCTATATAGCTTCCTTGGGAGTCCAACAATTTCACCCTTAGGCAAGAAAAAAATCTAATAATTTTTCCCCTCTCTGAATCTAAATTTACATAAGGCCAAAGAATACTTTAAAAATGGGGCTTCTTAGGGGATCATCCTTCTCATTTCCCCTTCGCTGGGGGCTGAGGCATTCTGTCCTGCCTTCTCTAAACTGAAACTGTCACATAGTGACTGAATTAAAGGCTCTGTAAAGATACAGAGGGAAATCTACTGAGATTCAGAATGTTTGTTGGGAATACTATTACCACACTTGCAGCTTCACCTAGGCTGGGAAAAAAAATAATATTTGGGAGTGTACTGAAAGTAAAGCAAAGAAAACAAAAACCAGCTTATTGCACTTCTACCCTTCTACCCACAAACACAAGGAAAGTTTGACAAGGAAAAATCAGCACAGGGAATAGAAAGAAGCCTTTTTTATATAGGTAGACTGACAGGTCTGTCACTCTATTCCCCCTCTTTGCATCTTGTTATAAAATCAGACACCCTTGGAAAGCATTTTAGATTGCCTCTTGATGCAGGGAATTTCCAAATGTTTCAACTTCAGGTTTATTTGAGAAGAATGTGATGGAATTAGACCCACCCTCTCTCTGTTCTTCAGTAAAGAAGACTGTTTTTCTACTTTCACAAATGAAAATGTTCAGAAGGCTCAGGGTATTTAGTGGTTTCATTTTACATTAGAACACCATCCTGAAATCCTGCACATGTTGGAGCACACATCTCTGGAATGATATACTAAAAGCAGTGTCATTCTTTCAATATTTTTTTCAAAAAAAAAACAACCCACAGGATCAGCTTAGGAAACAGAACACTTCTGACTGATGAAAATAATATACATATCTAAGCAGTATGTCTGACTTATTTGTTAAAATCTTTATGGAGGGCTCTCAGATTGAAAGAAAAGCAAAGTCTGAAATTAGCATAGGTGTATTTAGTTTAGCTTTATCTCCAGACTGGCACTTAGCTGCCTGTCAAAAGGTTTTAAGTAAAGTTCTTGATGGTAGGTCAGTCCTCAGTGGATAAATCACAGAAGCAGGCACAGATAAGGCGCATGATTGGCTGTTCTCCTGCTGAGGAGAAACCGCATTAAGTTAGACTAATGAATACTGAATCATTTTCTCATCCTCAGGGTGGACACCCCTGTCAGGGCTGAGTCACTGTGCAAGCAGGATGCTGAAGTGATTTAAAATGCAGCAGCCTCTAGTGCTGGTGACAGATGGATATAAACTCGGGCATGATACATACTCATTTCTAGGCCTTCACAAGCCATGAGTACAAATATACAAGAAAACAAATGATAAACTGTGTCTCCCATTTGTGCATACTTGAGGAAAGTGTAAAGCGGACACCTTTTCATAGCCATTAAAAATGACCGAAGAGAACTCTCTTCTATGGTAGTCAGAGGTGGATACTTTATTCCAAGGTTACTTTGCTGCTTTTCTTTCCAGGAAGCTACAGAACCTTCTGCAATAACCAGTGTGTTACCTCTGCATAACGAAAGTGCATATTTTACATTTTCTGCTGAAAACCTCTTCTGATGGGCTCACCACTTTACCTAGTCAGTTGGAGGTATTACAAAATCAAAATGCAGATTTGAAGAGCTAGAGGTACATTTTGATTTTGTCACTTGCATTTTAAATAGAAATATGTGGTCTTGTTTGAGACAGAGAAGAAAAAAAGAGTAACTTCAGCAGTACCTCTGAAGGAAAGGATTGATTAAATGAATATTATTAGAGTCTGGGTGAGAAATTACACAATAGTTTCCAACTTGGCTGAGAGATAATGTCTTATGGGCTTGACTTTGCTCTGGATTATGACTTCTGTTTGCACAATCCTGGTGTTTGGCATGGGCAGCTACTCACAAGCCTTGCAAGTAAGGAATTGTGGTGAGCTCCCAGGGGACTTTTGTGGCAATCAGTGACCAGCTTGGGACCAGCCCAGGAAAAAAGCCAGCTCATACTGCTTGCCAGGGGGAATTGCATGAAGGTCCAACTGCTTGCTTTCAAAAGTTGCCTTCTGTCAAGCCTTTGAAAGAAACTTTGCACAACCCCGTGATTTCTCTGTGGTGAACCCTCATTAGTCAAGAAGTGCAAATAATGCTGCCTTGGCACAGAGCACCCACAGAACACATCCTGTTGTGTTCTGGACATGAACAGGAATGCTGTTCATGAAAGAAAAAAGGATAATGAAACTTCATAATATACATGCATGAATTCTTCTAGCTACTCTGACAAACTGTAGCCTGAGGAAACCTAAATTGGAAAGCTGCTTAGGAAAGGAATCATGTGGCAAAGGGTGGCTATGAATAGTCACCAGCAGAATAGCTTTATGAAAACAATAGCTCTAGCTCTAATACTTGCATGCTCTTCTATGTGATTTAAAGCATTGCTGTTCATTGTAGAAAATGGGGCTTTTAAGCTGACCTTCTGTTTTACCACTGGGGAAGTTAATCCTTGCATTGCAAGGGGAAAGCTGGTTGGTTGTTTTTCATTATGGTATATGTCACAAATGCGAATGTCAGGAAGGTCTGAAATTTCATCTCATCCAAATCGATTAGTGTTAATGTTTTTCTCATCATGATTTCATCAGGATTAATTAATGAAATCTGTGAATAATATGCTGCACATATTTGATATGCAAAACCAAACCAACTGTACAATTTATGTTTCCTTACAGCTGGTGCTTTCCATATTCAGTCGGTATAGACTATATGTCCATGGTGTGGACTAATGCAGCTCACCTTCCTGAACTATGAAGTGCCCTGAATGACAGTGGAGCCTGTGCTAGCAGCTGACCCTGCTGCAGTCACAGCTTCTGCCCTGCACAGCCAACCCACAAAGATTTTGATTTTGTCACTTGCAAATAAGTGCAAAGCAATAGACTCATTTCCTCACCCGTTCAGGAGGCCCAATGCATGTTTAGATTACAGTGGTATAAATATGTCTTGGATATTGCATTTAAAAATAGTTCAGGATAAACCTATGGAATGTCCAATATTTGTTTTCCAACTCGTCCAGTGGTCACTCAGAGTGCTCTGTAAATTGCCTCACTGGCATGATTCATCAGTAAGTATATACAGTAGACACGGGAGTGGGCTGCTTATAATTCTCAGGAGAGCGCTCACGATCAGCAGAGAGAAATTGCTGTTGATGGCAATGGTAGTGTCCAATTAACCCCTATCTACATAAATATCTGAATTTTTAGACAAGCCATTTATAAGTGTCTTGTTGGTGGTGGTGTGGTTTTTTGGGTTTTTTTGTTGGCAGTTCAGAGGCTAAAGATTTTATGTCCTTTATACCTTTATTAAAACATGACAAACCATCTTTATAGGCAACAAGATCTTGACGTATTGTTATATTTTGAGGCACAGAAGCAAAATAATGCAAATCTGTTTTCTGATTTCACTGGTGTTGGCACCGGCTCCTGGATATTTACATCTTAATTTCTTCCACTCAGATGTGGTATTTGATTTAAGTGTTTGTGAAATCTACCAATCTGACAGTCCTGAAGACTGAGGCCTTCCATTTATTCATCCATTAACTACAAAGTTCAAGTTTCCCCTTTAAATTAAAGTGCCTCTATCCATGCTGGCCAGACCACCTTGAGGGAGGAATCATTTAGATTCCAACCACACTCTTACCCCATCCTTGCACTTGCAAATACCAGCAAGAAGCCGATTTGTGCCAGCTGTTGCATATTTCTAATGGACACACTTGTCTACAGGGAATAATGTGATCAGGTAACTTCAAGAAGATAAAAATTTCAGGTTACTACCAGCCTGGGCTAGACTTGAACTGATACTCCAGGAGGAAATTATTTTTTCCCATTACCAGTCCAGATACACTTTAGACTTTCTTTCGGGCCCTAAGTATCTTAATGAAAGTAGACCTATTTTTAAAATATATTCACTAACAATTCGGTGGACTATCCAAACTTCAGTTTGTATTAACTGCATTGAGCTGGGGTTTATACTTAACAGGTAAGGAAAATAGAGCATAGTATAAATGCAACATATTATACGTGGTATATATTTACAGAAACAGTGTCAGGTTTCAAAACAGCTTACATTAACTCTGCACCTGCACTGTGCAGAAAGAATCCAGAAAGAAGCTGAAGTTTGCTCAGCTTTTTCAGGCAGCTGAGAAGTTTTTCGCTGATAAGCTTATTTTCCCCATTTTTGTCATATTTCCGAAAAGGACATAAATGAAAATAGATTGATTCTAAAGTAACAGAAGGACCAACATAGAGATGATAAGCATGTTCCAGTTATATGGATTATGGGAGAAATCCAAGATCTCCAAGTTCTCATTTTCCCATAAGACAGCCCATTCTGAAACTTTAATATACAGGCATAGGTATGTCAGAGGGGGATCAAAGAGGCGATTCTTTCCTCTCTGTTGTTGCAGCTTGATGGCTTTGGTACCACACACGCCACGGGCACTGCACTGTAGCAGCTAAGGAAGAGCCTCACTGTTTTGGGGAGAAAGTAGAGAGAGATGTGGCAGATTCTCCAGAAGCTGTATCGAGCCTCCCATTTGTGCTGTTTCCACTGGTTTGGGATGGAAAGAAGCTTGGTTAGGATTTCAGCATGCTGTATGTGGCACACTTGGTCTTGGTATGTGACCACAGGGGATGCTGAGCTCACCATTCATGCTACAAAGGCATATGTTTCTGGATTATAGATTTGTCTAGTGTTTTCCACTACTTTGAGTGCCCTGAAAACCCACTATAATTTTTTTTTCTGGTACAGAAGGCATGAATGCTGCTAGTGTGGGTTCTAGTAAGGGGCTGAGAAGGCAAGTGGGATATATGCTCCCAGGGGCAGTGGAGATGCATGTGCTCTACAGCTGGAGCCTTGACAACAGCTGGCAATTGTTGTCAATGGCGTCATATATATTGACCAGTCTGCAAGTTCAATCCAGACCATCACGTCAAACAAGAGACCTTATCCTATTGAATCTGAACTGTCAACTTGGAAAAGAATTCACAGTAGATGAGACACAAAAATAAAATTCCTATATGTCATTCCCTGTTTCAGCTTCTTACCTTCCTCTGCTGCCCAGGGTGGTTTTATTTGCTTCTTGTGGTGTTTTGTTAAGGAACTGATCAAAATCCTCCAAATTTTACTTAGGAAGAGTTTTTCTTCCACATCTTATTCCCCTTCTGTCTTTTTTCCTGTCTAGAACAACCAGCCTTAAGCCCCTGAAAAAAATGTTGACAAACAACCCCGTGTTCTGCTTTGCCAGCTGCCTGATGGATTAGTTACAGGTACCTTTGCTGAGGCTGCCTCTTCTGAAGAGCTGCCAACAGTGCTTCCGTGTGAATGAGTGATCACCAGCACTCAGAGTCTTCTTCTGTTAGACCTGCATCACTTTCTACCTCTACATAGATGAAGATACCTGGATACACAAAAGCTTCAATCAATTTACTGTTTGGAGCCTGTCACACACAATGTGAGTCTGCAGTATTAAAGAGAACTCACAGGAGCTGAAACAGATATAAGAAAAACCTAGCACTTGCTAGCCAGGTGCAAATAGCTAGTCCTGTAATGATCTGAGAAATCGAAGTCTCTCAGCTGGAATCCATCTATTTTCCCCTTGTGTTAAGGCCTTTGGGTTTATTATAGTGGTATTTTAGCCTACTAGTAGACTGAAAGCAATATGAGACATAGTCATTACATTCAGGAGGGAAACTTTGTATATTGTAAGGACCCTGCAAGCTTTTTTCTTCCTAGCAGGCACAAAGAATTAGATTTGCCAATTCCTGAATCTGCAGTGCTTTTCTGAGAATTTTTAATTTTAAACTTCAATCTTTAGACTAACAGCTCAGGTCAAAAAACTGACTAATTCCTAGCTGTATCTTAAGACTGGTCTTCAGTTTGTGGGAGGAAAATTTTCACTGTGGAAATCTCTGAGGTAGAGATTGTACTGTAGGCCAAACAAAATAAAACCAGTGCCTTTTTCCCCTTGCCCTTTCCTGGGAGGTGCATTAGGAAGCTCAGGAGCTCAGGCAACTCTTCAAGTCAATTTTGCTTGAAAGCCTTATGCCAGATCAGTTGCTCCCACACAAGAAGAGAAAGGAAACAAGAAATAAAGAGAAGCTGAATATGGAGAATTTCTAGTCCCCACCCCACTTTTGTTGCCAGAGATTTCCAGGAGGGCAAAGATGCAGCCTAGACAGGAACTCAGCCATACCCTGCATCAGTGACTGCATCTCTGAGTGGTGTTGCTTTGACACTGTTTCCCTTTAGGTTTCTCTTTTTAATCTGGGAGAATCCTACAGACTAAGGCAAATATCTTAGATGGAGAAACAGACAATGCAAATAGAGCATGCATGCAAATAGCATGCAGACCCATAGGAAATATCCCAGGAAACATTGTGAGGTTATGCTTAGGATACTTGCAGCTAGACTAGACAGTCTGTTAATGGACATTAGGATAGTGTTGTTTGGAGCAGGCATTTACAGACATTCATTAATGACTGAGAAGCTTTAGGTGGTCAACCCCAATCGTTTTGTGGATCATCACATCCCATTGACAAGTTTAGCATTTCTTGCTTCTATTATAGTGCATATGCCCCTTATATCCACCTACATCCACCACGATCCTCAAGGCTGGTGGTAACTCACTAAAAAAATCAGCATGCAGTATAAGACCCTTTGGTTTATGATTTATATATTTCCAGCTCAGTTTCTAATTTTGCAAAAGATGGCTTCTCGGCATGCATCAATAAGAGATTAATCTTACTCCCACTCAAAAATAACTGCTCATAGTTTTTCTTGTTTGTCGGAGCTCTCCTTTTACTCTCAGCAAGTAGCTTCCTGTTATGTGGATATATGCAGATGATCATTCTTTCACCTTTGGATCCTATGGTGGACAGACTTAGTAAGCAGTGCTCCCTCTCAACCTGCAAAGCACTCTGTCAAAGAGCATTTCATTTCTTAAAAGAAGTTAATAACACAGTGGATATCTTTACTTAGATTCTTAGTTTTATTGTACCCAGTCATCTTGTTGTTACAACACAAAAACCTAATGGAAAGTTAAAGTTGTGCAGAGTCATTAGAAAAGCCAGCTTAAAACTTGATTTCTGCCAGACATAGGTGACTGGAGGTCAGATACAGCAATTTTTAATTTTACAACAATAAACACTGAGTTTGGAAAAGGGTAAGTAATTTATTTCTCTTTTGTTAAAGCATGGGTAAATATATTCATGTCACTAAAACATTTGCATTATTAAAGCATTTCAATGAACTTGAATAAATTACTAATCTGAAAAGGCTGTATTTATTTTTTCTCAGACAAGAATAAATAACTTTTATTGCAGCATTTTTAGGCTTGGATGGTCCATTTGCCCTTGTGTGGTTGTAAACTCATGTAACAGTTGAGTCACCAAGATCAAAGCCACCTTTTAATAAGACATAGAAAAAATGAAGTGTATTTGCTGTCAGCCTCCTCTACTGGAACTACAGAAATAATTGTGCTTGATCTTACTTCTTTGGGAAAAAAAGAGAGAAAAATAAAAAACCCTAAACACTACACTAACCCTTAATTTACTTGGACAAATCAAAATGGTGTTAACCATCTTCAGTGATCTTTCTCTTAGCTGACAGTTGGTTTACGACAGACAAAGCTCAGTAATCAGCTAGCTGTGGTCCATGTACCTGATGCAGTCTGGTTCTGAACTATTATTTGTGATACCTGTGGATTCCTTAGGAATGTGTCAGCATTTCAAATATTTTCTTTCCGTACAGACACTGAAAAAATGTTCAAGACTGTTTCTTCACAGAAAATGTATATTTTATTTCTGAATATACAGAGCTGGATTTAATAGCACTCTTGTTTCCTTTTTTTCCTAGAAACTTTTCCTTTCTTGCTTTGGGAATTCCAAGTATCTCAAGTGACAAACATTTTCTCTTGGTAGCATGGTGACATTTGCAGGAACTGACATGAAAAAAGACTGGCTTTCATTTTAGATGTCTTTATCACCAAAACAGAGATGAAACACTAGTTGAAACATGGGAAATTATGATTAGATACTAGGAACAAAAAAATCCCAGTGAGGCTGATCATCCCCTGGAACAGCTTGTCAAGAGATGTTGCATGATCTCCACCCTTGGAGATATTCAAAACTCAACAGGATGTGGCCTTGAGCAAGTTGATATAAGTTGTCCCTGCTTTTGAAGAAGCAGCAGGAGCTTAATTAGGTGACCTCTGGAAGACCCTTCCAATGTGAATGATTCTGTAGTTCAGAGCCTGCCACATGTCCCACGACAGCAAATTATTGTCTATGATCATTGTCAGCTCTCAGATTTTAGATTCAAGATATAATTATCTTTCCTGGTGTATAGATTGCTTTGAATTCTACAGCAATAAAGATTACATCTATTCACATTCATGCCACTGTCTCTATAAAACAGACCTACAATCATTTGTTCCTTGGAAAATTGTTCTTCATATAGCAAGTTCTTGCTTAAGCAGGAACAATCCCATGAAAGTTTGTAAGTTATGTCTTGGTGGGATGCTAGGATTAGATTGTGCTGGCAAACAGAACATATAAGTGAAATATTCTCCTTTAATGAAAGCTTAATGATAAGTATATTTCATATATAAATATATGAAATATGAAATTACTGATAACTATTTTGAAAAATAAGAGGGCTTTGGAAATCAAAGCAATGATAATGGAAGAACTGTTCATGACTTCCTGTGAAAGGCAGTGAAAGAATCAAAAGTGATCTGGAGGAGTTCAGGTGTGCTTACCATATTATGCATATATGCTTGGTACCTGCTGAAGGCAATGGTGAAAATGCCTCCATAGCTGAAGCAAACATAGATAAATATCTCATTTGAAGCATACTTTTTTCTTCTTCTTTTTTTTTTCCTCTTTCTCTGCTGTTTTTAAAAATTGTTCAGCTTAATGTGTTGCAAATATCCAATTTGGCTTTACCTTTTTTTAATAAGGAAATTGTTAATGATGGGATGGCATAGAATGGTGAAATGAGAAACATACCCGTCAATATTTAATTTTTCTCCCAGTTTTATTTGCTTAGCAAAGTTTCCTCTAGAAAATGCAGAATGAAGAAGAGCATGAAATCTGACTGGATTTGTTGTCAAATGCTTGTTTTTGTCATACTCTGCATTCCTTTCTAATTTATATTTTATTAAGCAAAAAGTTAAGCAAAAGTTTTAAATAATGTATTAGCTGGCGGCATCCTCATCCATGATTTAATGGTACTAAAGGTAAAGACTTCCCACCTTCCCGCACATTTTTAAAAAGATGACATGGAGCTTCTGAGAAAAGAATCTCAGGTTCTGGGCAGCAGCACCACACCTGCCATTACTAGTTTAACCAATTTTAGGAAGGCCTAAAGAGCATGGATTAGTAGAGCCAGTACACATAATAACTACTCTTGCTCTTTCATGAAAGCCAGCACTACCAAAGACATACCAGTGAGAACCAGACCTACTGCACACAATTCCTTCATAGGAGAAAAAAATACCTATTGCTAAGACTCTCGTATTTCCAACAGGCAAAAATGGTGGAGTGGAAATGATGGGACATGACAGTCCTGTGCAGTGGCACTCTACGATCCTTGTTTCCCATTTATGCTTTAGGAGATGTTTCCCATTCAGGAATGAGATGCAGGAACCTGCTACAGGAAAAACACTTGTCCTGGCCTTATCCATATGCCATAACATGGAGGAAAAAGAGAATTTCAAGCAATGTGGATCATCAGAAAACCATGCCGTTCCTGGAGGCAAGCCAATAACTTATGAATTATCCCTGCACCTAGATTTGTTAATGAGAAAGAGAAGACATGGAAGAATAGTATTTTCTAAATTACTGATAATTTAAATCAACTTCTGTCCAATGCTTGTCTAAACCAACGACTAAATTGCATCGACCATCACAGCTCTTGGTTGATTGGAGAAGACTTTACTGTCTCCAACTTCTTGCTTTCTTCTTTTCTTTACTAACCCAAGACTGCTACTTATTAGCTCTTTTCCATGGTGCAAACACAGATCAGGATTTCCTTTTTTTTATCTGACTTATCAGTGAGGTCTGTCACAGTGGTTGGGAAGGACCAAACTAATAAAAACATAAGGATATACGCATTATAGTTTTTTCTTTGATAGCTATATTTAAGATCTGCAACCAGATGAGTGTGCTGCAATCTATTTAAAAATGATCTTTGAACTTTTTTAATTTGTCTGGAAGGTGTTGGACAGGCTGGGAGTTGCTGAAGATCAGCATCTAGCCATTTCCACTCCAATTTCTTCTTACAAATGGAATGTCTCTGCAAAGGTGTTGCTGTCACATGATGATGCAAAACCAGGCACAGAGCAAGTAACACACATATCACAAAAGTGCCAGTATATAATCCATCATTAGACTACTTTGAATACAACTCATTTTTTTTTCCTATTGTAGACTTAACACTTCATATTTTAAGAAATTTGACTTAAATCTTCCTGGTAATAGAAGTTATTTCATTTAGGAACAAAATCAAAAGATGAGCTAGCAGGCTCCTGTAGCTCCTGGGCTAACAGCTCTGTTTCTGGCTGCAGTTTTGACAGCAGGCTAAAATACTGCAGGGGATCTGTGAACTTACTTATTCAAAAGTTAATATGAATACATTTTCCAGGTTTTCTACCTCTTAGTTTCTTAGAATTTTGTACATGTTCAAGGCTAAGATTACTTTACACAATTTAATACCAGCAATAGCTTATTGTTTGTAATTAATAAAAAAATGCAATTTCTTGTTTATTTTTTCTGACTTTGAGCTATCTTCTGGCCGAGTTCATATGTTTCTTGCTTTTCACTATATGATCCAGTCTGTCAAAGGCAACTTTTCCACTAGGAAGATACGGGGAAAAGGCAACTGAAATAATACAATATGTCATCAAAATAAAATGTGATACAATTTAAGTTTATTGGTTCTCAGGGAATTTTATTTCAGTATCTTACCCTCTTTATCCAAAAGTGAGATAAACTAGTGAGCATTGATACTTCTGGTCAGAAATTTTCAGTTATTATATAACTGGCATATAAGTGTTGTTTATACAAGACAGAAGAAAAATATATTCCCTCTAGACAAAAGACCATTAGCCTTAAAACTTCCATTACTTCTATATTCATGAATGCTGAAGATAAAAAACTTATATTCTTTTCCAAGAAAAAACCCTTTAGCCTCTAACAAAAGATGAACAGCCTCCTCAGAGTATTGAAATTTTTAAAATTGCTTCAGTTGAGGCTTTAACATACTTTTGGTGCCATTATGTAGCATTGAGCATATTTCCAAAGGCTTTTGCAATGTTCAATTAAGTCATTGATGAGCTTAGAAAATACCAGCTTTTTGTGAAAGTGGCACTCAGTAGCAGCTCCTCCCATTACTACAGATCCACTCTACATACCCGCCAGAGACCACAATCAGGGCTTGAGGGTCTTGCTTTTGACCATAAAGTTACAGGGCAGATTAATGGTGTCTCTGCAAAGTACTCAGCACCTGAGCTGAGCTCAATTAGTCAGTGTGAGAAATCATAGGAAACAGAAGGAGATGAGTCTGAAGCAAACTAAGGTGCTTTCTTCTGTCTTGGACACCTCACTCAGACTTTCCACAAAATGTCTACAAAGCCAAAAGATAAAACCAAATTAATTTGATAGAAATCCAGAAAGGATACTGTGGTTTCTGTAGTAAGAAATGTTTCTTCAAGACTCAGTTATGGCTCTCCAGTTCCTCAGTTTTCTGGTGTCTAGCATGAATAATTCCTTGCCTTTTTTTTTTTTTTTAACTGAGTATTATTTAAACTAGATGTTTTATAGAGACAAAAGCTGATGGGAAAACATAATTTCATGAAATGTCACTCACTGGACAGAGGTGGATCCCAAAAGACAAAACAGATGTCACATTAGAACAGCAGGCAGAGAAAGAATTGTCATGTAAGCAAAATAATCAAAAGGTAAAGTAAAAAATAAGCAGTTATCAAAGAATAAATACTTTATTGTTCCTTATTTTCACAGAGGCAATTCCTTTTTGCCTTTCACAGAAGCAAAGCTTTTTCAGCATTGATTGCTCTGTTGGCAGCTCAAAGCACTGCAAATCTTGAATAAATCCCAGGACCAACTTCCATGTTTTCTGCACTAAACCATCATGACAGAGATACCAGCCCAGCCAATTCCTCCCTGATCATGGTTCAGATCAGCATAAATTTCAAATAGTTCAGCTGAAGGTAAAAAAGTTATTTTAAATTGATACCATAGTAAGACAGAACAAGCCCTGATTCACAATGGGAAGATCAGATAATGTGATATATTGAATACAGACAGAAATACAAGGCTTCACTTACTGAGAAGTGAATAAAGAAAGTATTTAATGTATTGTTTAACCACCAATTAATTAATTTGTTTAATGTTCTATCCATTGATAAATAATATTTGCATTGACAGAAATTGTACTCCTTGCTGTCTTGCTCTGTACTGCTGTGATAATTATTATTTCAAAACAAAGTCAGTCTTTTTCCCTCATTTGAGAGATACCATCCATCATATGAATTGTGGATTTTATTTAGAGCATACTGAAGTCCATTGGAAAAACGACTGTGGCCTTCAGTGAGTTTTAAATCAGTCTCTTGAACAGGTCAGGATTCTTGTGGAAAATAATAGCATGAGATCCTGTAATTAACTCAAAATATATAATGCTTGTGCACAGGGGGTATATTTGAAGCAATCACAAAATCTCAGAATAGATGAAGCTGGAAGAGACCTCTGGAGGTCACCTAGTCCACCTCCCTTGCTCAGGGAAGGGTCAATTACAGTTTGTTTCTCCAGGGTCATGCAGGAACATAACTCTATTTCTTTCCTTTTAAATGACCAACTTTCCCAATTTACTTTTCTCTTACATAAAACTCTGTACTACATCTTACTCTGTAATTATGGGATCATTTTGGAAAATCTTTTGTGGCCTCTTGTCAAGAGAGTGGAATCCTGTTGTGCATTTTACATTTAGTATTACAATTTATTTTTTCACTGAATAGGTCATCAGGATTTGAAGTTTTAATGTAATTTTGCAAATTATTGTAATTATTTGTAATTTTGACCTTTTTATGGCTCTATATTTTGATTGCAAAGTACTACCAGTGAGCCAGTGAGACCGCAATCAATGGAGAAAAGACTTAAATAGAACTAATATAAAATGGATACCTTTGAAAGGTAGGTAGAGAGATACCTTTAAAATTGTCAAGACCTACTAGAAATGTAACACTCTGAGCCTCTTTGCTATCAGATGTCACTGTTGAGCCTTAATGAAAATGGGATGCTAAATAGCTACCTATGTTCAATTCTTGTCCCACTGCTTTTAATTTAATTGTATCCACAGATTATTGTGTCCATAATCACTTCTAGAACTGCTCCACTGAATATTTTCACCATTTCCCTGGAAGTTCATTAGTTGGCATCCCACAACATCCATGTTCTCATCAATCTGCTTATTTTTTACATTGAGAACTATACAGCAATTAGCTGAGAATAACACCATTGAGAAGTGATTAATTGATTGATGATGTTTATGAGTACCTGATACTGATTGTTGATGAGAGATATATGTTAATTACAATTGCAGCTTCTCTTACTCCTTATTATGAGCTGAATATCAGATAGAGTAGCCTTCATGCTATTATGTCTTCTGGTCACAGCAAAGCCAGAAATACATGGAGCAAGGGGCTGGAATGAGCAAATCTCCAGGGTTACTGCCTGTTTAATGAGGGTGTTTTCCTTTGACTGGAAAAATAGGAGGTACAAATCAGGCTAGGATTTTAATGTTAGTCATAATCTGAATCCTCATCTTACATTTTCACATAAAGAGATAAAGGGACGTTTCACAGGTTGTATTTTCCTTCTTCTGCTTCTTTATTCTGATAAGGTCCCTAATTCAAGCATGTTGTCAATTTTCACAAATTTAGAAGTGACTACAATGTTTTCTATGAGTAAAGTATATTCTCATATGCTAGAATTGAAAATTTTAATTTATAATATATTTTTAGTATCTATTTAGTGTGTTTTATGGAATGAAAATTTCATGTATGTTTTCAAAAAGATCTGACTTAAATTCCAAAGATCAGAACATATCAGTCTGAACTGTATAAACTGAAAAAGTATCATTTTAGAAAGAGAGCTCATGAAACTGTTTACAGGAGGGCCAACCCTGTCCTGCAGGGCATCAGGCCCAGCATCACCAGCCAGGCAAGGGAGGGAATTGTCCTGCTCTGCTCTGCACTGGGGCGGCCTCACCTTGAGTGCTGGGGGCTGTTTTGGGTACCACAATAATAAAAACATATAAAGCTCTTATAGAGTGTCCAAAGGAGGGCAACAAGGATGGTGAAGGGCCTTGAGGGGAAGCCGTATGAGGAGCAGCTGAGGTCACTTGGTCTGTTGAGCCTGGTGAAGAGGAGACTGAGGGGACACCTCATGGCAGTCTACAACTTCATTGTGAGTGGAAGGCAGAGGGGTAGGCACTCATCTCTTCTCTATGGTGACCAGTAGCAGGACCTGAGTGAAGGGCCTGAAGTTGTGACAGGAGAGGTTTAGATTGGATAGCAGGAAAAGGTTTTTCGCCCTGAGGTGGTTGGACACTGGAACAGGATCCCCAGGGACGTGATCACAGCACCAAGCCTGACAGAACTCAAGAAGAGTTTGGACAACGCTCTCAGGCATATGGTGTGACTCTTGCGGATGGTTCCATGCAGGGTCAGAAGTTGGATTTGATGATCCTTGTGGGTCCCTTTCAATTCAGCATATTCTGCGATTATGTGATTCGTGTCTTGTACATTACTGAAACATTTCTGAATAACTTAGATTACTGAAATTTTTGTGGTGGGAAGAATAAACGCACTGGCAAAGAACAGTGCCTGACAGTGACCTGAAAGCAGTGAGGGACACAGTCCATCTGATCTTATCTGAAATGATGTTTCAGACCTCACAGCTTACACTCAGAAGGCTCTGTTATCAATCAGTGACCTTGTTAGCAGTCACACTGGGCAGGCTAATTAATGACACTGCTTTGCATAGGTTTGGGGGATGAGTAGGAAATGGATATAACACAACTAAACTATTGTAAAGTCTCAGATTTGAACTATTGCTTCCAAAAATGTTGGCGGCTATGTCAGATTAATCAAAACTAATAAATATGCATGCATTTACTTTGCATCAGTTAATTTTGGAGCACATAACCAAATACAGCTCTCTTAAATGCTGCTTTTGCAAATATGTGCTGTGAATTAAGAGGTAAGCAGCATTTCCTACAGACTTTAATTCCCTGGGTAGAATGGGAACTCTTTTACCTAGCAAGAGTTTCTCAGTCTGTATTTTTCTGGGTGCCATCACAGTGGCTCAAGCCCTCAGCGTCCCCTCAGCCAGTGGGAAATACAGCACTCCAGGGATGACAGGACAGGGTGCTGGGGATACATATTACTGTTGTGAAGAGTATCGTAATGCCTCAGGATGCTGCTGCTTAGAACTGATTTGTCAGCAGGTGAGTATTCATACCGTAGTGCTACATTTCTTTGACTTATTCTGACTGTTTTCAACTTTTCACCTGTTTTATGTAGGACTAAAACAGGTGAAACTAATTATATTGAGTAGATTTAAAAATTCCTCGCATATTTTAAAAGCATACAGGCTTTGCAGTTTGCACATCCAGTAAACGAAAACTATATCAGTTTCTAGGAAAAATGAACACAGAATCACAGCAGCACAGAATCACTGAATATTCTGAGTTGGAAGGGATCTACAAGACTCACCAAAGTCCAGCTCCTGGCCCTGCACATGACAGCCCCAATAATCACAATGTGTGCCTGAGAGTGTTGTTCAAATGTGCATTTACTAGACTATCTCCCAACATGGATATTAAAAGAGCACATACCCAAGGTGCAGCAAGGAGTACAGCATGGAACACGTCAATGTTCCTCTTCCAAATCACTGGCTTCAGGGGCTTCATTGTCTTATGCCGAAGACTGAGTTTATCAGTGTGGTGGTATTTTGCCAGGTGGCACAGGGATAATTAAATGACGTGGTTTTTTAGGGAGAAGAATAAGGGGGAAATGAAAAAAAAATAAATAAATAAAAGATTAAGCTCTTCAGCCAGTGAGGTACTGATAGTAGGCCAATATTCCTACCTGGCTCCTTCTAAGCTAGAGAGGTTTAATCTTTGCAGGCCTAAGGCTAGGATCAAGAATTCTGAACAACTGACTTAGAGAACACCAAGGAAGTTGAACCAGTTGTTTCCAATTGCTTGAGGGGAATCTCAGACATACAAATTGCCAGCAAATACTTCAAGAAGGCCTCTCTCTTTTCCCCTGAGACCCTGAAATTAATGAAATTCATCAAAGCTTGCAAAGGAGGATGCAAATTCAGGGGAAAGATGATAAAATGGGCCTCTGGCTCTTGCATGAGCAAATAACACATGTTGGTATCTAAATTGATGAAAAAGTCACAAATTGTGTTCACCAAAGAACACAACAGAGATAAGAGTAAATGTCACTTATGTTAGTTACCATAGTGCCCGCCATTTTGACTAACCCAGTGCCTTTTGAAGTTCAAAGATGAATATAGCAGCTAGCTTTTTCACAGACACTTGATTGTTCTAGCTGCTTGGCAATCTAGTCCCCTTAAGCTTTTCCACTATATTGTCTCAACTGTATTTTGTGCAGCAGAGCTCTCAGACAAAAATACTGACTTTAGAGCAACTCATGGCTGAGGAAAGTGATACACGCAGCTGAAGTGTATTACAAAAATCTGCCATGTTTCATCACAAATCTGTGACATATTGCACACAAAGCTTTCCAACATCTAGTCAAGCTTAGAAATGTTAGAAGTATTGGACAAAGGGATTACGATACAACTCTAAAAGGTTTCATGTGCATCCGGTGTTTTATAATTATTTTTATCAAGCAATTTGGAGTAGTAGGCAACTCACCAACAAACTAAGTACGTTTCAAGCTTAGAGGTGACTCCAGAGCTGCCAGAGGAATGTGCCAAGGAGCCAAATGTCACTAAGAATGTTTCTGTCACTGGCTGACGAGTCCTGTGACTGCCACCAAACACGAGAAGGAGTGGGATAATGTATTGTCTTATTTTTCTGAGGCTAGAAGTCTCTGGATCAATCTACTGCAGTTCTTCTGCTATTTGAAGTAAATATTTTAATGTCTTTGCATTTTCTTCCAAGCTAAAATATGTTTATGTGTGTCAGGAAGTGAAGCTTCTAGAGTTTATAAAATGGAATTGTTGTTTACTATTGATCACTACTGCCATATATTCTCAGCCTTTAGTGTCACAGCTTGAAAGTGGCAGTGTTCAGTGCAAGGTTGGAGCAATCTGGTCTAGTGAAAGGTATCCCTACCCATGGCAAGGGGGTTGGAACTAGATATTCTTTAAGGACCCCTCCAACCCAAACCATTTTGATACTATGAAATGAAACTCTCTTCTGGATATGTTCTGATCTCATGGCTTAGTAAGTCTTTGATTGTCCATGAGGATGAAATAAGTAGACCTTGGAGCCTTTATGGAATTAAGGCTCTACAACAACTTTCTGTCATTCAGAAACATCTAAAATCAGTGCCAGTGTCCAAAGAAGGGCAGCCTTATTCACTGTCTGGGTTTTAATCAGTCACAAGGCAACACAAGTACATTCTGGAAGTCACTGAACTTTTTTTGATCAGTGATACCCCATTCTGATACAGTAATATTCATTCCATGGGCAGTTATAGTCTCTTTATCCTTATGTTTTTAAGGGCTACTCTTCACTCTAGCACTACAGGTAAGTTTAACTCAAATTTCATTCATCTGGAAAGCAGGCCAGCCCTACACATTAGCAGAGTAAAGCCTAGGCTGATATACTGATATACTGCACAATAGCTCTGGCTTGTCTTTCGACCTCAGAAAGCTTTTGTGCTTCTGATGCACACATGGGTTAGATCCAATGAATGAATCAACAAACATTTCTACACTGCCAGGTAAACTGAGGTCAGTAACCAGAGGTCTGAGCCCACCTGAATCCAGATATTTTTCTACCTCCCAACATGGTTTCCTTCAGAGGTCCTGTTCAGGATTCGGCTGAGGGCTGCCACACTCTGTGAGAAGCCAGATGTGGTGGGAGAGCTTCTGAGCAGGACTCAGTTGCTTTCTAGGTGAAAAAATCATCCAGGACATAGCTACCCACTTCTGTCTCCATCTCTCTGACACACTGCTCTGTTGCTCCAAATGTTTAGCACTCTGTGACAAATGGTTTCAAAAGTGGGCACTCAAATTTCATTGTTCTGCCACTTGAAATATTATTATGATGTGGTTTTCCTCCTCTGCCATATGCAGGCTTGCCTAATCACAGTCTAGTATTTACCATGCAAGATGAACTTTGGACTTCCTCAACTATAGTCTTAACTAAAGCTAAGCAAGAAACTGCAAACATTAAGTTAACCAGTTAAACTGCCAAAGCAGCCTTTTTGCTACTTTCACTTTTACACAGGAAGCAAGAAGTGGGTTTGGCCATTTTGTTTTGGTTTTGTATCTCCAGCACATAAGAAAAAGGGTAAGATTACACAGAAACAGGATCAAAAAGGATATTTGTAAGCCTGAACTTTTATTTCTAATGTACTGACAGATTCTGTCCATTTGAATTGAATGTCTTATAACTCACCCTGTGGAAGACAGCCTGCTATTGGGACCAACCTATGATACCAGATGAGCAGCCTCTGGTTTGTCAAGTCTTTATGTAGAAAGAGAAAGCAAAATATTTCTAAAAGGCAACTCTGCTGTTATATTGGGCCTTAGACTCCAAGGCCACGAAAACCAAGTGGATTAGGCCCAGGTTTTTGAGCTTAGGTCAATTACAGAAAATGGTGAAGCCCCTTAAGACGCCACAGGAATTCTCTCTTTACATCCAGAGAGAGACAATTTCCTCCCCAGTATGGATCCAGAAATTTGTCTTCTTTATTTCTTTGAGAGATTTCTACTTTCAGTATTTTCATCAAGAAGGAAAGGATGGAGTGACCAGCAAAGGTGTTGGCTGGTGTAAATGTGCAAAGAAAATGACACAGCAATTGGCATTTCATATAGGGCCAGAGGAGTTCTCATATTATAGGAGAGCACATCAAGCATCCCTGAGTACATAACTGGTCAACTGAACCATTGCTCTCCTCTCTCTTTCAGTCCTGAATGGTGATTTTTAAAGAGCTGACACATTGGTAACTAGTAGTGTGAAAAAATTATAATTTGTCATGTGTGAAGACAAGTTGCCAGAGAAACAAACCCAGCATATCAGTCTATTTTCCTTCCTTAAAATTTCCTCTGAACCCCGCTTTTCTTCCACTGGGATGTAGTCACCTGTCTTGATCATTGCTGTGTGAAAATGCATTCTGCTGTGTTCCTGAGGCTGTCTCATGTTTCTCTGCCTCTAATGCAAGCTATCAAACCTGTGGGTTTTTTTTCTCTAACTAAAACACAAAGTGACTAAATTTGAAGGGTCGCGCCCCTTAAAAGGTGGGAAAAGATACTTCAATGCCCGGAGAGCTAGGGGTTTTTGACCCATACATCATCTGTTGTCTGCCTTAAAGGTTTTTAGTCCTGTGGTTATCAGGGACTGAGGCATAAGCATCTGTAGCTCCTTTCCTCCCTCTGTTAGCACTCTGTTGAAGAAAACATGGAGAGTTATTTATGCTGTCTTAAGAATATCCTTTCAAATTTAAAAGAAAAATCCAAGACCTGTGTGAGCTTTAGCTGAGGGCTAACATGGAAGAGAATATGGCCTTAATATCTTTCTTTCAGTGTAAACACAGATATTTTTAAATAAAGGAAAAAAGCCAGTAATTCTGACTCATCTTTTTTTCTTAAATTGATGTAATTTCAGTTGGCCTTCTGTGGAGAGAAAGAATAAGGGAAAATAAGTGGGATAAGCATAAGATGCAGCAACAGAAATTCATAAATTCATTTACTATAAGTATTCTCCATCAAGTTTTGCTATTCTTTGTTTTAGGGCTTACATTGCCATATTTCAATGATTTTGAAGTATTTTTTTCCCCTAACAGACGCTATGACTTTTCTATATGCTATTAAACATATGTTGTTTAAAACTCACTAGAACGTATTTTTGACCAGTTAAGCCTTACTCAAATCCTTTTATCATAAAAGTCTATTCTCAAAAGATCACCTTATTCTAAGGTAACTAAAATGAAAGCAAAAGTCTTTGCACATTAAGAGTCTTTTTTTCCAAAAGATTTCCATTTTCTTCTCCAGACCTGCCACTTTACCTACCAGTTGTATCATGAAAAGCTGTGCTTATAGCAGACCTATTGTAGAGTGAAAAGAGAAAATGCTTTGCTACAAGGCAGTAGCTAATTCACTATTCTTCAGGGACTGATATTCATCTATCCTTCAATAAAAGCTAATGGTTAAATAGACCCAATGCACTCAGCTAATCTAGGAAGACGCTGATGGCTGGGGGGTTGGGATTCAAAGTTCATGCTGAAGTACTATTCCTGAAGACAAAGATATTCTTACATTTGCCTTAGAAAAAAATGACAATGCTAAAAATATAAGATGGCTTTCATTCTCAAACACACAGTTTTATGAAACAGAACCTATGACATCTGAAAAAGTTAAATTTTATTAATTTTTAACCATGCATCGCTTTTATGAATTTTTCTTTTTAAGGGATGTGAATATTTAAACAAAGGGATTACATTTTAAATAACCTTCTGTCTAGTCTTTTGCTCCTTGAATTCCAACACCCTTAAGAAGATACAATGATTTTTTTTCATGAAAAGCAATTTTTGCAAAGCACTCCCAGAAGGAAGGGAGATGACAACACCATGTTTCTCTCTGTATAACTACCATCCCAGTTAAGGTACTGCTGTGCTGTGCATATCAAACAGTTCAGTGCAAGAAGGAAAGCTCACTTGAGAAATCAACAATGAAAAAGAAAAGCCCACAACCAACACAACAGACTACACAAGGGCAGAGGAAATTTTTATAAGCAAGGTTGTGCCTTAAAATACCGTATATATGTATTCTGAATAACTGCCGTAGCAGTTGTGTACGAGTGCAGATACGTCACTGCTTTTAACAGATATGTTTAAATTAGCCATACTGTGACTATGCCTGAAAACAAAATGACCTGAATATATAGATGTGTTGTTTAACTGCAGGACTTTGGTCACAAAAGGCCTAATTCTGGTACCCCTGAAGACAGTGGCAATGATTTCACCAGAAACAGGACAGAATAGTATTTAGGAGCACAGCTGAAACTGGTGGTTGAAGTCCTTATTTCAGGACCTTTTCATGGTGCAGATGATGAGACACCATGCACTGCAGCAAAATGTCACACCTCTGCATGTTAGTGGATTGCTGGCAGAACATCTCTGTTTTCTCAGAAACACAGAGCCATGACTGGATGCATGCCTGATGAGAGGGTTTGAAGATTTGTATCTTTCCAGAAACTCAATACTGCCAGTATTTTTTTCTCTTTCTGCATCTTTCTCCTCATTTATCAGTTAAAAAAAAATTATAAACCTGTACGCATATCCTTCATTTCATAGGGTTTGTGTACTTTTTCAGTGCCAGTATTTTAATCCTTCTTTTAAAGGGTATTTTCTGGTAGGGCATCATCTTTCTATCTGAGGCCAGACTGTATCCCTCTTGGTCCAAAGAGAAGTACTACTATGACAACAGCTCTTCTTTCCCTTCAGCATGTATCAGTGAGGAAGTCTGGGGACAAATACAGTCTTGCAATAAGCTGAAAACAATGCATTTGCCTCAAAAAGCTGAGGAAAGTGGAATCTCTGTGATCTGCATATTGGCACCAGAGGATTGAGCTACTTATGGGTTTAGAGATAGAATACAGACGATCACATAGCAGATCTCACACATAATTTTTGTGCAGGTCTCTCAATCTTTGTTAATGTAGAATTGGTAACATAGAAGTTCCAAAGTGCAAAGTTATATGGAGTCCAAGCAGTCAGTGTCAGACATATCTGACATAATGAATCAAATAGATGGAGGTCATAGACCCTGTTAAAGGACCGCATTTTTAATGAGCTGGTCAAAATCTCTCAGATTACTAAGTAAATTATATGAAAGGTGCAATTTGATATCTGAGATGAATTTACTATATATTACTGCCTTCACCTGAAAGATATCTCAAAACCTCTTTATTATAAAGGTCAAGATCTGTTAAGACAGATCTTGTTAAGACAGTCTGAGACATATTTATTTTTAGATTCTCATATATTGCAATTAAATAGGAAAGACACATATTTGACATTCATAAATAAGTTAAACATAGTTTTGGACATTATAAAATTGATCCTGAAATAAAATTTCTCAGTAGATTTTTGTAATATGCTAGGCTACTTTTTTTGTTTGTAGCTACAGAAGTTTGATGAAAGTAGATTTGGTTGAGCAGCTCACAGAGAGCAGGGTACCCCAGGCAGGAAGGGCTGCTGTGACAGGCAGTCATTACGCAGTGTGGTCCAGGTATGCTACTGCTAAGAGTATGGGTGAGACCTGTTGTTGAGGCTGTTTCTACTGCCATCTCCTGAAAAACAAGCCAGAAGAAGTACGGTACCTGCATCCTGTCAATGCAGGATGAGATGGTGTTTCACCACTTGACTGCATTTACATTCTTAATGCTCTCGGCTCTGGCAGGATGATAAACCAGGAAATGAAGATCATGAATTCATTACAGTCCCTGTCTCTTGTTCTGTCATTGCAACACACTGACACATGTTTCTAACCCTTTCATTGAGCAGCTTGGTCACTTCAACTTTTCTCATTGCACATTACTTTTCAATTAGCTATTTATTCTATGACAATCTTCCATTCTGTTACAGCTTGCTTATTGAGGGTTGTTCTGACAAACACTGTAGGAGGAGGTACTGTCGCACCCAGCCCAGGCAATGGGGAGAACCAGCTTTCTGCTTCAACCTCCTGAAAAAGACTTTCCAACAAGACAGTTTTCAAGCTTGTTAGAAGCAAAAGATCTTCCTCTTCAGTTTGTTAACATTCAGTAAGTCAATTCCTTTGAACGTGCTTGTGAGACAGACTTGTTTAAAGAGTAATCACTGAGAGCTGTGACTGATCTGTATCACACAGTTAGCAATTTATGAGTACACGCCATTTCATTTTCTCAGGGTGTCATTTTTTTTCTAAATTTAAGTGACACTGAAAAATTAAAATATTTGGAGGGTTCTCTGACTCTGTCTTTCAATCAATTATACTGAGTGATTACAAGTGGAAAGGTCTGGGTCATTCAAATGTACTGTTTTCCACTGAAGAAACACTGCAAAATGCAGATGAGGCATTTGATATAAGACAAAGGGATCACAGTCATAATGAAAAACAGAACTAGGAGTACAAAATAGTCAATATATGAGGAGAATACATGGTAAAAAAATTATTTCTCAACATAAATACGTATTACATTTCTTTTTGCCTCTTCTGCTTTTCTAGAAACAGCCTCCTCTGCTTTTAAAATGTCATCCGTATTTATCAGACTGCACTGTTCTTGACATTTAGGAATATTTTTTCATCAAACTGTAACTGAAGCTTTGACAAAGGGTACTAATTATCAAGGGACTAGATTTTTTTCCTTTTTTTCCCCTTTTTTGAAGGAGCAGCAGGCTGTAGAGACAATGTGAATTGTCAGCTACTTTTAATACTCCAATAGCAGTGTCTCTGTCCTTATTGTTGAACATACCTAGAAATAAGAATTTAAGTGTTTGCTGAAGCATGTAGAAAGTGCAGTTGGAATTGAGTAACTTGATTTTTAGATGACTGAGGTCATTAGATTGTTTACTTCAGTAAAAAGAGTTTCCACCAGTTAGAACTACATATAATCCCCACTGAAGGAAATTTTACTAATATTTTTAAGTGTAGTTACTGATTATTCATCAATGATGATTTAATCAACTATGGGATACATAGCTTGTACAATGCCATCATATGGTGACAAAAAAATTGAAGCATGAAAATTTGAGAAAATGCTCAGTTACTAAACAGAAGACTGCATTAAAAAAAAAAAGTACACTGTGCTGTTTATCAACAAAAGTTGTTCCTGTTAGAAGTAATCTATTTTTTTGTCCTTATTGGCAGTAAAGACATATTGAACCCTGATCAGAAAGATGATAGTTTTTCACAAATCCCTTTCATGAGCCTGCAAATGAAGCCTAATGCAAATGTATAGATATACATCTGAAATCTATTATTCATCCATTTTTAGTTGCCTAGCAATGGCACAACTGCAAAGGAAAGAACGGTATGTGGTGAGTACTACATGGTTTTTCATTGTTATCAATAACTTTGTGTCCATATATGTCTTCATTATGATCTTGCCTGCCATCACATATAAATTATTTGATTTCCTTGACTTGTCAAACACAAGCCACTTAGTTTGAAGTGAGATTTTTAAGTAAGAAAAAATACTAGATATTCCGATTACAAAATCAATTTTAATTTAGTTACAATATCAAAGCTTCCTTTGACTACGTGCTCCATGAATTCAGCCGTGCTAACAGCAACACTTAGGTCAGATTATCTGAACAAGTTTTATAGAAATTCAAGGCCAAACACAACTTTCGTGTTTGGCTCAGTCTTGTTTTAATGACATTAATTGCAAATTGCCACACTGCCTTTGCCTACTGTTTATCTAACCATAGTGTAAGAAAAGAATAAGGCCAGTCCTAGTAAACTCTCAGGGATGACCACTGCCAAATAGCTGTCAACCTGTAACAGCAGAAAAGAAATATAGATCTTGGTATTCTTAAAACTCAGCACCTCCTGTACAGTCAACTGTACTTTTTGTCGCTCCTTTTTATCCTGCACATAATCCCTATCAATGTTTCCATGTTACAGTTTTTAAATAATCAGACATTCAGGAAACAGAAAGGAAAAGAAGCAAGTATAGTTCTGCTCCTGAAAAAATGCACAACAGACCACCTCTGCCTGGCTCTGCATAATTTACAACTTACAGTTTTCTCCCTAAGACACAATGCATCATACTGACCTAAAGCAAACAAAAAAAACCAACAGAAAAACCTCTCTCCCCCTTCGCTGTTTTCATACGTTAATGAAAACTAAGGCATTCTTGGCAATACTGTCCCTCTTATTGATTAGAGTCTCCAAAAGCATGGAATATTGATTGACACTGACTTATGTCTTATAGGTCCACATAAATTTGGTACTCCTTTTCTCTTTTTGGTTCATCCACCTCAGCATCAACTCATAGAAACTCTCTGAACTTCAGTGGATTGAGATAAACCAGAAAGGTTTAAGGATGCAAAGAGATGCAGTACTATGAAGGACACGCTTCTGCTGGACTCAGCTCTTTCCAGGTTTTGGGTTGCAAGCATTGCAGAATGTGTGACAGAAGAAAATGTGGCTCAGTACAGAATGAATTACTCACTGGCCATTTTCCTTGTGGGGTGGAGAAAACGATGATGTGATCCTTCTTCCCTCATGGAAAATATCATCATCCCTCTTGAAGTTTTCTAATAACTAGAAAACCAAGAAATTGCCCTTCCTACTCTCAGCAATTCCAGTACTCCAGTATATAGCTGCGAGATATATTTTTGTGTCAGTCATTTGATTTAAGGAACCACTGAAGTTTTGTGCTTTTGTATCAAGTTTTGAAGGCACTTTTGTACCAAGTCCTGAAGGCACACAGGAATAGGCTCACTTGTGTTCTGCATCTGTGTATAGGTAGATAATTCAGTAGCAGGCCAAAATGAAAGCAAGACTGCAGAAGTTACAGAGATGAAGGGGTTTACCTTTGCTGTGTGGAGGACAGTCCTTGAGGGCTTCAAGAGGAAAGCTCTCAATGTATCATGTTCCACAGGCTCTCCCCACCTGTGTTTGGCTCTCCAGACTCTTTCACTGCTGGACAGAGGCTTTTTTTTCTCCACGATTTAAGTTACAAATTCACTCCTTCACTACTTCACTCAGAACAGGTGTAAAATATTACCTGTGATTTGAGAAATAATCAACTATTTATTCTGATAATGAAAAACCTCTATTGTACTTACTCTGTGGTAGGACTTTCACATATGGTCTATTTACCCAACCTGGTATAAATGCTGTACCCAGGTGTGCCAGCTAAGAGAGGCATCCCTTCTGGTTTCTGCAATCCCCTACTTTTGATTAATTTTCCTGGCAGACAGAGTGCAGAAATTTCACGGTGGAGTACAAACAGCCTTAAGGAAATAGAACATTTGAAGGATGGTGTACATAGGAGAAAAGAGAGAAGTAAGTAGAATTAAAATGTAGCAGACCCCCTGAGAGAAATTATTGCCTGGCAATTTAGAGTAATTTCCATTTTTAAGTAGTCCTTGTGAGGAAGAGCAAGAATCATTTTCAGTCTAGCATTTGAATATCGAACTAATGGAGAAATGGCAGCTCTGCAGTGGCTTTGGCAGAGATCCAAATGTTTTTTCCATAGAGACCTTTTTCTGCTTCATATTTAAACTACATTTGTCTTAGAACTGCTGGAGTCTATTTTCAGGTGAACTAGGATCTCATTTAGCCTTGTGATATTTTCAAGATTCACCAAGAAGCAGTGACAGTATGAAGGAATCAAAACTATTACACTCTAGTGAACAAGAGCTTTGGGGAAAAGGACTTGGGTAAAGAGATGCAGGACATTAAAGCCAGGAACGCATGCACCACCAACACTTTGGCCTACTTGCCATTTTAAACTGTAACTGAATCTCCTACAAAAAGCACCCAAGTATGCCCAAGGAGGGTACGGGGGTGCTTGGAAGCGCCTGGAATGAAGTGGCCCACGGAGCAGGGTATTTAAAGACTGACAGTGGGAGGACATGTCAGATGCTCGGAGGCCTGCCAGGAGGTTAAGGGAAGCCAGTGCACTCGGCAGGGCAAGGCTTGCAAATCTATGGAGAGTGAACATGCCACAAGCTATCAGAGGCTCAGGATCTGATATCAAACTCAGGCTCTGTGCCTTGGATTCACTCTAATGACACCTCAGGAGGCCAGAGGACTCCTTCTTCAGCAATGTGGTTCATCAGGACCCAGCAACAAACCAGGAAACTGGGTTATAGGACAGCATAACTATAAAATAGGTCGCACATCTCACTGGCTGAAGGCACCCTAATAGTCTGTTTGAACAGAAAGATATTTTCGCAACTCAGATGTCTACATTTTTTACCTATGAGGTTGAGTGACATGAAGCTACCCTGGGTCATCCATGCTTTGGGCTGATGCACATAGTAATAATGCTTCTGTTATAGGCACAGATTTGAAATCTAGGGAAAACAAGGATAAATTTTAAAAAATTGATTTAAGGTCTTTATTCTGATGCCTTAATTGCTGGT
>VYZT01040372.1:0-14379 GCA_013400735.1 Pomatostomus ruficeps
TTAGAGCTACAGAAGATGGTCATGGCACTTTAATTACCACTCTGTTGTCTGTTGCCATAACCTCTCAGAAAGCATGGATTGTTGTTCTAGAGCAGGTTTCCTCTACATTTTTTTTCTAGAGCACGCTGAATTTTGCTTAGGATGTCACTTTACACTGATGACATTTAGCTTTGCAAATGAAATTAATTGCTGGAAACTATCTTACACAAACTACATGTGTGGTCAAAGAGTTTACAAAAAAGTTCTTGTGGACATCAAAACTATTTGGCATATGCAGTGGTTAAAACCTTGTCCCTATAATGGTTCCATGATAAAAAATGGCCTCATGGATTTAGCATCTTCCAGGTGGGATTCACACTAACACACTGTATATACTGGTTGTGCTTAGCCAGGATACCTTTCCAACTCAATTTGTAAGCTATGGCTCTTTCCTGTGAAAATCTGTGACATTGCAGAAGACAGTAACCAAAGTTACCATTTTTGCTTCACAGGAGGAAGAAACTTCATGAAGATAATTGGCTGCTGAAGTCTGAAGAAATCAATCAGTGCACACATTTGTTTCACTGTAAGACCAGGGCCCAACAGCCTTCAGGCTAAATTAACATCTTTGGACAAGCCTGTGGATGCCTCTATCAGGTTGAACAGCTCCAATACTTTCTACTCTTGCAGCAGTCTCTCTTTAAACTGCTGCAGTCCTTCAGTTCTTGTGCTGCTGTTTGTTTCCCTGTCTGGCATAATCTTTTAACAACACTTAAGTGTTTTGCTGAGATGTGGTTTATCTTGAGTTGTGTTCCTTCAAACTGATTTTAGCATTATCCTTGACTAAGCTAGATTTTCAAATTAATACAGAATGCAAATTCCTTTACTGTATAACTGCATTTCGACATACTATGGCAGGAAGGTGCATGTCAGTAAATCCCCGAGCTGCACGGTTTGGAATACTGTCTCTAGGAGAAAAGAAAATATATTTATTTAGAAACATAGAAATATTTTCTGGATTTAAGTGCCAGTTGAACTGATATTGGTGCTGTCAGTTTTATCAGGTAGCTCTTGTTCAAATATGACAAGAAGTCATCACTTCAGTCACACAGAGTGCCACCAGGCTCCAAGAGACCTGCACCACTTTGCTCCAGGTAATACAACTGTATCCAATAGTTTTCATTCTTGATGATTCCTTTCTTGCGTCTTTTGCTGGAATAGGCTGAAAATGAATGTGTTTCACTGGTGGATGTGATTACCCATCTGAAGCACATGATGACTTTCATCTGTTTTAATAGCTGCTGTAAACATGCAGGAAAAGCAGTGGTGTAGATGAACATAGAAAATAATCAAATCATCTGGTTTTGATGAAAGCGTGTAAAACTCTAAAGTACACTTAAAAAACATGAATTAAAAGTTTATTGAAAATATAAAGCAGCTTGTCCTCAGCAAATTCATGATTTACACCAGATTTAAATGCACCATAATGCAACAGCACACCACAACACCATAACCCACTTGGGTCAGCTTGAGAGAGTTGGTTTTGAATGTCTGGAATAATATGTAAGGTGCAGAAAAAATGTGCATTTGCAGCAAATGCGTTCTGATGGAAAGCAGTGGTAATGGGGCCTCAGATCTTTGAGCTCCTGGGGGCATAAGAAGCATCCCAGGGACTTAGAGATCAGCAGAAGGATGGCCCATTTTCCAAGATAGGTTAACAAGGATACATCTGAAAATCTCACTGAGAATGCTGGTATTTGTTGCAGGGGGCAAATCCTCCTCAAGCTAGGTATCTCCCAGGGCTGTAGAGAAATTGCATTCATTTCTATTGTCACTTGTAGGGGTCTTTAGCTCTTAGAGGCAAGACTTGCCTGCAAATATCCCTGGCATGGGACTTAGTCCTGCACTCAACCAATTATAAAGGCGACTTTTATATGGACATAAGAGTACAAGAATCACCAGGCTGACTCAGAACTCACTGCTCCACTGACCTACCTTAGATGGTGGTCGTTACCAGAGGATAGCTCAGAGGAAGGTGTCAAAGCTGAAGGACTTCATATTTCAGGCTGGAATAAGACAAGAAGGGAGGTTTAATTCACTTGGTGAAGCTGTTGTTATCCCTATGGGAATCCTGGATAGTTTAGTCTCAATGCTAAACTTGATAAATTCTTGGCATCAGGGACTTCCAGAAGTGAAAGGCTTCCCTTAGATAATTACTGGTTACATGACACCATTCCCTCATTGGCTTTGAATTTCTCACCTTTGAACTTCATTGCATGTAATTTTTTCTTGCATCATGATATAGGGAAAACAGAAATTCCTGACCTACTTTTTCTATTCTATTCTATTCTATTCTATTCTATTCTATTCTATTCTATTCTATTCTATTCTATTCTATTCATCATTTTGTATCATATTATCCTCTCCCCTCTTATTTGTCTAATTACTTAATTNATCTACTCAGTCTCTCATCAGCTACTACTTAAAACCACGGCACTTTTTTTTTTTTCTGGTGACTAAATTGTATGCTACAAACAGGAACAGGAGAAACTGAGGTGCCCACAGCTCTTTATGGGGGCTGGGAACTGTTTCTATGACACAATTTTTTGTCTTGTGTACTCTTCTAATAATGGTTTGTGGAGTCAAAGTCCTTGCTGGTCCCAGGTCTACAAGATGTCCAAGCCCTGAGCTGCTACGTCTTCACAAAAGCACAAGGTCAGCAATTATATCCTGTCATAGGGCAGACCAAGAGGGGAAGAATTCTGTGCCTTCTTGTATGACTTCATACAGAAGCACTAGATGCAACTAATTCATGACAAAATAATGAAGGGCCATTGACTATTTAATACAAAATAAGATCTCTCAAAATGCCTTTTTCATGTTGTCTTTCTTTTGCTAAAACAAAGAAAAGAGCACATTTGGAAGAAAAGTTTTCTCTATAAGCCAAAACTTCTTTCCTGTGTTCAAAACACTTATCTAACAGGAATGAAGTAATGACACTAAACTTTTGTCTGTTCAAGATAAAAATCACAAATAACATGGCTAGAACACTGGTTTTCAGATGGTCCATTCAGTGGAGCTTGGCTACTCAGAGCCTTACTGTATTCCTAGTTATGTGGCGCTAAAGCAGAAGTGCTATGCACTGAAGATTCAGGGCAGTACAACAGAGAACAGAATGAGGCCCTCATGAAATCTTAATGCATTGTGAAGCTTTCCAGCTCACATACATACCCCAGTGAGACTGGGAAAAGCCTAGTTCAAAAACTGTCTAGCAATGAGAGGATATGGTTCAGTTCTGCTGTGATCTAATGAAAGATGAACCAAGCTTCTTAGAAGTCTCAGGATTTTTACCTCAGTTGTTATAGACAGGTATGTAGATGGTATACCTAAGCTGAACAAAAGAGGGGGGAAGAGAAGGGTCTGGAACTAATTAAATATGTTCTCCTGGAATAGCCTCATAAAACTCTTGTCCGATTAAAACCCCTAAAAACAAGGGAAAAAACGCCTGCCTAATAAAAAGCTAAAAATAAAGTTTAAAAAGAGATGTTTTAAAGATGGCACTGTATAAGTGAGAGAACTCCATGAGCTTTTGGCTCAGTGGGCTGACAGCCTTTTCTAAATGGCAAATGCTTGAAGGTTCAGTTTTAGGACAGGTGGTTAGTTGCCCAAATAGACTGAGTGCTCCCAGAGGCTGTTTGAGTGTGTGGTTAAGGGCTTGCTGCTCAGACAGGCTATACAGAAACACTCAAAAGACCCTGTGTGCTCTGCCAGATCCTTCTGATTTATTTATATGAATAAGCCACCAGGCCTAGACTACGCTCTTTAGACACTACTCATTTGTAGGTGGTTCTGCGCATTACTCTTTTCTTACAACCACCAAACAAATTAATATTAGCATGGATATGCAATACTGTTGCTTTTCTTAAAAGCTGAGCATTCAGTGTTGAGAGGGCTTTGGAGTAGAACCTTAGGAAACTAGGGCCCAGACTTGAAGGCTTTTAAAGAAGGGACAGTCATGAGTCTGAATGATATTGTTGGCTGTGAAATACAATACTGACTGTGTGAATACAGTAAGATTGAATCTCTTGATTTAATCTCTTCATGGTGGACATGATGGGGAGAGAGTACACTATAGTTTCTCCTTGTAATGAACACATTGTAAAGGGTGGAGCACAGATGAATTTGGTTTGGGCCAGTGGCTGCTCCAGGAACTGCCTACTGAGGTGCAGAAAGGATGGGGTATGTCTGACAATCAGCTTTTAGTGCTTTAAAGTTAACCATCACTTGTAGTCATACTGCATATATTTCTGTCAGCAGTGGACAGGTAATGAAATTCAAGTGTGTCAGGTTTCTCTGTCTCCCATATGCGTTATCTCCCCTTTGGTGTGAGTGGGAGTGAAGCAAAAGTAGTAATGAGATGAACTAATTTCCTCAATAGACTTGAATTCAACTTCCTATATTAATCCAACATCCAAGTTGCTTTGCCTTCACTGTTACTTTAACTTAATTTGGCTAACTCTGGCTTGCTCAGGAAGATAGGTACACAACTTCTTTTTAATTTACTGTGACATGCACTGCTATCCTATTTCTTTAAACCTAAGTTTGGTTTCTTACCAGCTATGAATAGGGCTGGTTTTGGATATTTGGTCCTGGCTACTATTATTTTTCCAGTGACAAAAAGAGACCAACTACATCTGACTTCCTAAGTACCAATACAAACTGACAGTCAACTGACTGGACAAAGAAAAGCTTTTTCACAGGCAAAATCTAAGTTAGCCCATTTGATTTTTTTTTTTTTTAATTTTTTTTTTGGCTTTTTGGACTGTTCGGCCTGGNTTTTTTTTTTTTTTGGTCTTTGGCAATAGCAGATATTGGCTGCCAGCCACACTGGCTCCCAGTTTGCCTTGAGAAGACCTGGCCTCCAGAGCCATTTCCTCCTTTGAAAGAATGAATGTATTGCTACCTGAAAGAACTGTGTGAGTCTTGTGTGGAACTGATCACTCCTTTTTTTCTGAGCTGGATAAGGACGGTGCTTGATCAGGTAGGTTTTGGAGAGCTCTGAGTCAGCAAATCCTCAGCAGCTGAGTATTCTGTAGCAGGACCAGGAACCAAGAGTTAAACACAGCAAGTAGGAAGACAGATATCTCAGGATATAAGCAGTCACTTCTTCTCTAAAAGTGGTACGGTATCCAAGGAGGGTAACCTAGGAGGGATTTTGTTGTGCCTCCACATACACTGAGCAAGGCATAGGTATAAAATATCCCTGATGACAAGCTAAGCAGCATATTGTGGTGAGAAATGTCACCTCTGGATGAGTGTGACAGTGGCAAAGAGGTATGCACAGAGAAATGGTTAGAGTGGAGACTGCCCTTGAAGAAGGACTGACCCACCACCACAGCTCTCTATTCTCTGTGATGGTGCTTACAGGAGTAACTGGAAGAGGCTGCTTTAAACTAGCCAGTGAATGCTAGACCATGAACTTGCTGTTCCAGGAGAGCCAGACATCCGCTATTTTCTGAGTAGGTCCATGCCACAGGTCACTTCCCAATTGTCAGTGTTCTCCAGCTGCTTTTATTTCACAGGCTCCTCTACGAAATTGCTCCAGTAAGGCATTAGAACTGCAGATGCCCTTGGCATTTGGAAGAGGCATCTACAATATTTGATTTTTTTTTAGCTTCCTTCTGCTTCCTTGCCCTGTTATTCCTGGATTCTGTGTCTACCTCTCTCTTGGTCCTGTCTCTGTTCCAATCGCTTTAGCCAAAATGCTCCGATTGTCACTGAAAACCCTCTGCTTATATGCTGAACATCTCTGCATGAGCAGACCTCATTATCATGTGGCAAGAGGTCATTTACATATGCAAATCAGGTTAATGAGAGCAGAACTGTAAAAGGCTTCATTCCAGAGGCATTTGCATATCCAGCTTTAGAATATTTGAGTGCTCTGCCCCTAGCTGTGCAACCAGGACACAGAAGCCCTGGCAGTATGTCTTCAGTGGCGATTATATTCACAGACAGCTGCCATCCTGGTTTGCAACAGCCTCTATCCGAGGTGCTGGCTGGCTTGAGCACAGAGGGTAGTTGTGTAATGTGTGCTTCTGCACCAGACTACTAAGAAGCAGTTAAGCCTTGGCCCTTATTGGGACAACATGTGGGCTTCTGACAGGTAGATATATGCATTTCGGTATGAAGAATATAATTTCCTACGGTGCTGTCACTAATGCACGCCCGGTGTATGATGAATGGGGAAAACAATGCAGGTGCCAGGCACGGCTCTCTAAGAAGAATATACTGTGCGTGACACAGCACCATGCAAAATATTGATCATGTTTATTCCGTAACTAACCGGGCCTTTAGCCCCCAGAGTACAAGGAGGGATCTCTTCTGGATGTGTGTAAATTACCCATGAGAGAGCTCAAATTCCCTCCTCTGTCACAGACGGAATAGGCTGCCCCCAGTCCGTCTCTTAGACAGGCGCTGGGTTAGCATGTTAGGTGCCTTCTGACTGTCTAAGTGCGAAGCAAATCTGCACAAAGAGTTCCTGAGAAGAAGCATCTTTTGCTGATCCTTTTTTTTCCAGCTGTTTTGTTTTCAGGAAGGAATATGAATGCTTTTTCACTGTAAAGCTTTCTCAGGTATTGCTCTCTGCCAGGGACATCTTTGCCTGATTCCAAGGAGAAAAGGCAATTACATCATAATTTCTGAGAAAAGTTACTGATTTTCCTTTTGCTCCTGCCCAGTCCCTCTGAGCAAGCTAAGCATGTTTCTGGCACATTCCAATGACTAATAAAAGAAAAGACACTCCTTCTTGAAAGAGGTATTTCTCTGCCTTGATACACAGTACTACAACCTATACAGCTGCCAGGCAAATGCCAGGTGGGCAGCCTGAGAGTGAGCTTGGTGCATGGTTTTGGTGATGACCCTGTATGTATTAGGCTGGAATGAGCTGGGATCTTTGCCAGCCTCCAAAGCACAGCATCTAAAGCAAAATGCCCCACTTACACCCTCATTTTATCTCTACCTCCACTTATTCTTAGGGACATGCAGATCACAGAGAATAATTTACCATAACTCAAATAATAGTGTCCAACTGTTCAACAGTATGTCCAGTCCCATATGCTACTGTCCACGGATTTCCTCTCATTCAGCCTTGCACTTCTAACTCTACTGACTCAGTGTGGGTCAAACTCCACTGCAGTAACTCCTTGGAGAGATTTCTGTATTGCAACACTTTGCCTGTAGCTATTCTCAACAGCTCTAACATGACAGACAAGATTAATTACCTGTGCCTATAGGAGCAAGAATAGCTCTTACACCTTTATGGAGGAGAAACCTGGGACTGAGCTGGTTTCTCCCTCTCAGCTGATGGCTATCACAGAAGACTCTCTGTCCATATACAGTACACAAACAATTTGGCATTTGCCTGCTTTACGACACATCAGTGGATGGATGCCACCATCTAATAAACCAGCTGCTTTTTTCATGGAGTTGATCTGCCAGCTGAAGATGAGATTCTCACGCTTGTCATGAAGGACAAATTTACCAGTGTGCCTGAAAGTCTGGATACCCCTTAAGGCCTATGCCACGCACACTATGTGCTCACATGTCGGTGGTACAGCCTGCAGCTGAGCAACCCATCTTACTGGTAGCACAGTTGGATGTGGTCATGACTTCATCACTGACAGCTCATAGCTATGAGAATCCCCTCTTGTTTGAGAGCACTCTGGACTGAGCAGTCAGCATCCCTGCTGTGACCCCAGACTGTCACCTTTGGAAGCTGATCTTTCAGAAAAGCATTGCAGCGTTTCAGAGCAGAATTGTCCTCTCCAACAAACTCTGCCACACGGGTTTGCTAAGAGAACAGAAAAGCAAAATACAAATTGGTAAAATAAATACCTGTGGGGCTAATGAAAGTTGATGTCTTTTTTCCATGTTTGAATTCTACTTTTTCAACTATGAAAATTCAAATTTACGTAGCTCAAACTTGTTGTCTTTGTTGTTTCTGGAGGTGTGTCTTTGTTTCGCTGAATATCCCCTTTCCATTACACTCACGTTTAAAGCTTCTCACACAGAATACAATTTACGTCCTTGTGTAGCGTGAGATCAGAAGCCAGAGATTCTGTTTAGTAAACGACATCTTAGGAGGTGTTCTGTTTTACATAAGCAATAGCCTAAAAGCAGCCAAACCAGAAGGGCAAAGAAAATGTAATAATTTCTAGGAAAAGGGAGCAGCCCTCTCATTATCATTCATTTGTTGTAAATATATATGGATTTTTTAGGTATTAATAATAAACAGTTTTTCATGGAATCACTTGTCAGGTTGATAATATATCTTCCATATTTTGCTTAAAATCCAGCCCTCCCTATCTTAAGAGCACTGAACTGATTTTATTGCCAATTCTGGAAAGTGTTAACAGGAGTAAATCTCCCCTCAAATTACTGCTGTTGTTCCCTTGCCCTGAGCCAAATTCACTGCTAAGCACCTCTGACCACACAGCCCATATAAATGTACATAATAGAGGAAGCGCCTCACATCTGCTTATTCTCACAGAACTAGAAAAAAAAACCTTACAAAAACCCATGTTACTGTAGTTTTTGATATATAAACATATATATTTGGTTATAGCTTACTTCTTCATACAACATGCTCAATATTCAGCTGAAAAACTGAAGTCAGATCTGCAGATGCCAAAAAAAGTGCATAACATCCAGAGAAAAAAAGAGGGAAACTAAAGCCATTTGGCGGTGTCAGTTTTCATTGTGCATTACATTGTGGGAGAGCTTTTGAACTCTGGTATGGAGGAGCTTTATTAGAAACCAATTCACAGACCTCTGGAGGCCTAGTCCTACACATGAGCAAGCCAGCCTCTTGCTCTCAGAAATGGGGAAACTCATATAGAAGTGTGTTTCTAAGGTTTGAGCCAAACACAGTGAACTACAGCAAGCAGGATTGCTACCAATGAGTTTAAGTACTGCAAGAAATTAAAGAAGTTTCTTACTTTTTTCCCCCATCTTCTATATTAATGTCCCCTATTTTATTTTTCACTCGTAACATCTCCCTTGTTTTTGCAACTCCTGTGATATACTGTTCCTTTTCTTCCTTCATCTTTTGATCTTCTGATGTCACCTATTTCTCCTTCCTAATTCTCATCTCATTATAGACTTTCTCTGTGTCCTGTTTTCTTCTTCTCCATATTTACTTAATTTCCTTGCTCCCTCTGACTTAGAATGGCACAAATTCATGTAAACACTTAACAATATAACTATTATGAACTTCAGACAAAAAAGTGAAGCAGCAAATGACTTTGTAATATATTAGCTGGAATTAGTAAGCATTCTTACAGAATTCCAGCTCAACAGAAGTGCCATCACTTATGTACCTGGAGAGCTGGGAGTTTAATTTCATTCTCAGTGCTGCACTTTGCTGTGTCTTTGCTGATAGACTGACAAAGCAACCTGGTTGAAAATGAAATGATTTCAACAACTGTGAAATACCGCATGACATAATGGCCAACATAAAGCCATCACTCTCTGTGTTTACATCGGTACTGATTCTTAACAATATGCTGTTAGCTCAGCATAAAGCTCTGCTGCTCTGAAACAATTCAGGTACAAGGACAACTCTTTTACAGCCAATCCTGCTCTGTCCCTATAATGAATTATTATATCAGTCTAAACTGGCATGTAAGTGAATGCTCACCCCTCAGCAGCTTAAATTTACATTGTGACCCACAGGCTTATTCATCTCCCACTGCTGAGAATCATAACCCCATGAACACTACATGCACATCCGCACTATCCAAGAATCAATGGCTGCTACAGCATTATACATATTATCAAATCCAGTTGCTTGTCAATTAACCCAGTACGACATCTGCATGAAGGATTTAAATAAGGAGCATCGTATTATGCTGTGTGATCGATAAAGTGAAAATGCAGGCACTGACAAGGCTTACTATTTGGCCTGATACCACAGCATCCATCTCTCTGAATGGAAGTTATTTATGCTCCCACTGAATTATGGCTTGTAGTCAAATATTGGCAAAGATGCAATGTACAAAAAGTGTAATGTCTACAGTGTGCTGTGGCTGGCTACAGCTCTTGGGAATCTGTTAAAAGGGTAATTTCTCCTTCAGGAGCATGGCTCTCAGTCCAGGACTTAGGAGTGGATCCCTTTCATCTCAGACAAAGAGGTGCTACAGAAAAAAACTACCGGAGGAGCTGATGTGTTCTTCAGCACACACACGTACACTGGAAAGAACACCTTTCATAGTGCTGGCTAAACAGCAACTGTTTAGAAAGAATCCTGACTTCCATAAAGTAAAACAAGGTTCAGCCTTTTTCTCCATCAGGAAAAGCAAATGAGCTGATGAGGATAATGAAATGCATCACATTGACAAATGACTTCACTCTGGACACTGGAAGAGAATTAAGCTCCTTTATAACTTAAAATAACAAAACTGCCCCCAGTACAGTGAGATGTCCCACATACAATCAGTATGAGCACATGGAACAACTGTCCTCCCAGTTATTTTGACTGCAGTGGCAATGGTTTCTCAAGTTGGAAAGACATCTCCTGCTCTTGAGCAAACTGGTGATCTGCAAGTTATGAGTGAGAGAAAAAGAAATCTATCCTGTTGAAGGGCTGCAAGCAAGTGATATAAAGTATGTTTAAAGGGTTCCTGTTATGTTTAGCTCAAAATTTAGGCTCTGTGTCAAATAACTTCTTACCAGCTTGTAATAGAAATGTTTCCATTAAGAAATATTCCAGTGGGAACAATTTGGTAAAAGATAGATAAACCTGGGTAGTACCTGCGGAACAAACGTGTGGCATGGTGCTGCTATACAAGCCAGGCGTGATGCGTGTTAGAGGAAAGAGAGGCTGTCCAGTGTCCATTGCTCAACCCAAAAGAAACTCAGAAAAGAAACATGGGTGGAGACCTAACATTTGGGAAATGAGTATCTACAGGCATTATAAAAAAAACACACTGCTATTGAACCTAGTATTATTTCAGACTACAGGCTGACTGTAGATATCAGTGCCCACATTCACTGCCACTGCAGGCAGTGGAAGCTCTTCAATTGATTTTAATACCGCAGGCTATAAATTTCCATAAAAATTTTTCCTTCTACCTCACACTCTGTCACAAAATAATTTTTGGCTCATGATGTTTTTACTCCCACTCTTCTGAGCGCTCTATTTCAAACTCTTGATACTTCACATGTGAGTGCATAATGTAAGCCCTATTAAAACATACAGAGACTACTTCCAAGTCACTCCTGAACATTACGAAAATCTATGAGCTCCCTAAATTTGAGAATGTGTCTTGGTACAGCAGGACAACAAACCAAAATGTTTCCTCTAAACTCCCTGGGTCCACAGGTGTCCAAGTGCGAAGCCTCTTAGGAATCTCATATCTTCAGGAAACAGGCAACCTAAAGACCAGTGAGTGCCTTTTTTTTGTTTTGCTCTAACAAGTGAGAACACAACTGAGATTTTGGATTTATAAAAAGTTGGCTGATTTAATGGCACAGGGCCTTTCTGAAAGAGAAGCTAAAATGACTTTTCTCCCTTTTGCTCAATTCTTATATTAAGTTCACAGCACTATATGTAGCCCTCCACTCTTGTTTAGAGCCCAGATGGTTTTGTACATGTTAAGGATGTATTTTATTGAGTATCAATTTACGTGTTTTGCAACATACTTATTCCTGGAGTAGATGTAGCCTCTGAGAAAGGAGGCTGCCATGGAAAACTGGAAGACTCACAAGGACTGTAGGCTGCATCTTTGAAAAGTGTTGCTATGGTTGCAATGGAGCGAACCTACTTCCTCTGGTTCTGCCACAGAACCTGGAGCCTGTGATGAGGTGGATATTGCAACCAGCCACACAAGGGGACATAAAGGTGTGGGAAACAGGAATATAACTACAGAGAGATTTGGGAGTCAATGGACAGGTGCCCCAAACTATGATGCTGACAATGCAGATCCTTGAGAAAGGATGACCTCTCCACTCAACCCATGTGGCAAATATCTTCTGATAGGTGAAGACTACTTGCCTGAGTGTGTATGTTGGTGGGGAGTGTTAGCCTGATCATTACAAGGTCAGGAGTCAAAACTGTTAAGAGATAGATGAATGTTCCCATGGTGAAAAGTAGTAAGGGAAAATTTGCTTAGTAGGCATGGAAAGATATAAGACGCTGTTTGTCAATGACGGAAAATAAGGTAAGACAAAGTAAACCTCTGTAAACAATCATCTCTTCCTCTTGGTAGATTCTGTATGAATATGTCTGAGGAAAAAAAGGGACTGAAAAACTCCTGAAGATCTCTCCCATGGCAAACTGTGAAAAGCTATGGCATGCTATAAACAGCTAGAGAAAATGGCATCTCTCTCATAGTGCAACACAGCCTTCTATTGAGATACTAGCCTGTAAAAATCATAAATGACTTATTTTTACAGAAATCATCCAGATGAAAACATATACTCAGCTGCCAAAACTACAGTCTCTCAAAGCAACACAAGAATAAATACAAACCTTGATTTTGCAAAGAGAAGCACCATGACTCTCTATACGTGTAAACAGCATAAGCAGTAGGTAATAACGCTTGTTTATCTCACCTTAAAATATAGTGGAGAGATCTGAGCAGAGAAACAAGTGGTTGTGTTAGCTGCACAAGTGTCTTATATTATCCGTGTCTTATATTAAATATTGCCAGGCTATAAAGAATCAGGGACACAAGTATCAAGAGAGCTAAAATAAAACAATACCAATGATGGTCATAATAATACATTTATGTTTCCTTTCCTTTTGGTTCAGACCTACTACAGCACACAACATAAGTTTCTGCTGCAAATAAGAGGACCAGAAACAGACTTTTTTCTTTAGATGAAAGCCAAAATTCTTACTTGACTTGCGGAACTGGAACTTTACGGAATTTCAACCACAGAACATCAGTTCACAAAACAATCATGAGAGCTGACAACGCTGTATTACGAAAACTACATTTGGGAAACAAACAAAAATTGTGCACTGGTGTAAATCACAGCTACACCTTGTTCAAAAAGAGCCACATGCTCAATGTCATAAATGGGCAGAACTCCAAGTAAGATGTGTACTTGTCAATTAGTGGATGAAATTTAATCTGTAAGGGAAGAAACATACTGCACGTGGGAGAGGATAGCTCAGGGAGGGGTAACATCCACACACACAAAAAATATCTCCCATTTCATTGAAATCCCCAAAGAGGTAATGGCGAGTGATAGTGGTGACTATCACTGGACAGCTTTTGGCTGGCTCACCTGAAATGATGTTGGCAGAACATACCCAGGCCTTACCTCTGCCGAACTGACAAGCTGGCTCGTGCAGGATCCCAGCCTGAGCAGGCTCAGGCGAGTTTCATGGCATTTAGGGGAACATTTGTATGCACTTTAGGAAAGGAGCTCAAGGCTTCAAAGAGCAGGCACTGCCTCAGCCCCCATTCCCGAGTGAAGGCCTGTGGGATATCTAAAGTGGGGGGGCATGGGGTACCATGGCTTTTGGTACCCAGCACTCCTGAGGCAGCACAGCCTGTGCTCAGGGCCAACCTGTTCATCTGGGGACAACTGAGAGGGGACCTCATTAATGTGTAAAAATATCTAAAGGGGGTGGCGGAGGGCGTGTCAAAGAAACTGGAGCCAGGCTCTTCTTGGTGGTGCAAACCATTTGGACACAAGGAGCAAAGGGCAGAAACTGATGTGAAGAAGTTCCACATGAATGTGAGGAAACTTCATTAGTGTGTGGGTAACAGAGCACTGGAACAGATTGCCCAGAAAGGCTGTGGAGTCTCCTTCACTGGAGACACTCAAGAATCATCTGGACACAATCCTGTGCCATGTGCTCTAGGATGACCCTGCTTGAGCAGGGGGGTTGGAGATGACCCACTATTGGTCCCTTCCAACCTTACCTATTATGTGATTCTGTGATCCTTTATGCAGCACAAAAATTGATTTATCTGTTCCTTTTTTACACCTCCTTGGCAATTTGTACCAAACCGACATAGATTTTTTACTTTAGAGATGTTGAAGACAGGTGAAGCGAGCGGACAAGGCCTGCCTGGGAGGGTGCGGGAGCCCTGTGATGGGCTCGGCCGGAGAGGCCTCAGCCCCGACCCAATCGTGACTTTCGGAAGCTGGACCCGGCGATGGGACGCTACGAGCCTGCCTTGACCCGAAGGAGCAGCGCTCCCCGCTGAACCTGCGCCTCCTCCTGACAGCACCGAGGCAGCCGGAGGTGAGCCCTCACCCCACGGCCGCTCCGGAGATCCAGGCCGGGTTTTGCAGGCGGCCGGGGGCGCGCTCCCCGCGGCAGAACGAGCGCGGCCGGGGCGCGGCGGTGCCTGCGCCGGGCCGGGCCCCGGAGGGGGCGGG
>VYZT01040374.1:4920-15325 GCA_013400735.1 Pomatostomus ruficeps
CTGCGTGGGCCCCCGCAGCCCCTTCCCTCTCCCATCCCGGTGCCGGGAACGTGCGCGGTGCCAGAGGAGAGCCGGGCGTGCCGGGACCATGGGCACCGGGACCCCTGCGTGGCGAGGGCGGGGACCTGTATGAGGGGGTACAGGGACCCCTTCCTCGGGGAGTGCAGGGACACCCCTATAGCAGGAGATGGAGGGACCCCCACCAGGGGATGTGGGGAACCCCTTCCTCAGTGGGTGCAGGGACCCGGCCTCAGGGACCAGAGGGAAACCTCAGCCAGGAGATCCAGGGCCCTCCTGCCTGGGCCCTCCTTGCTGGGCCCTCCTGCCTGGGAGCCACAGGGATCTCCCCCGTCAGGCAATACAGGGACCCCCCATGAGGAGATGCAGAGACCCCCTCCTAGAGGGGAGCTGGGGACAGGGAGACGCCCCCATGAGGGACACAGGGACCTCCCGGTCAGAGGATGCAAGGACCCCCAGCAATGGATCCAGGGGTGCCACATTCCAAGGCAGGAGGTGCAGGAGTTTAGCGGCTCGAAGGGGGTCCTGTCCTACCCCGGCTGTCCCACCCACCGGGCACTGTAGGAAGGAGATTAAGGGGTCAAGGAAGGGGTGGCTCAGCCCCTCGGGGTGCCAACCTCAGAGCCACACTGGGATGAAGCTCCCCTGGCCCCCAGACACTGCCCAACCCATCCCAGGCTGCCGCCGGCCTCTCCAACAGGACTGTCTCTCCCAGGCCCAGCTCTGCTCTGTCAGATGAACCCCGGTACCTGCTGTGGGTGGAAAAGAAGTGTTTGCAGTAGGATCGGCTGCTGTGAGTCCTGCAGATGTCCAGGCATGGAGGAGGAGGAGAAGGAACAAGTCTGTGCATGTCCTGCAGGAATCTGTGGCAAGGATTTGAGGGGATCTGTGGCTTAGCTGGAAAATGCATCCAAGTCCACAGGCAGGGAAGGGGTGAAGCTGGGGCAGCTTCAGCTGGGGTTGCTCTGAGGCTGGAGGGACCTGCCCTGCGCCTGGTCCGTGGGTCCCTCCCTGCCCTGCGGCAGGAGCAGGAATTCCCTCGGAGCCAGCCCAGCCCGTGTCCTGCAGCCCCCTCCCAGCCCAGACCTCCGGGCTTGGGCACAGGGACACAAACACAGCCTGCTCCCGTGGGCACATGGAGGTGACAGCACAATTCCAATGTTAAACCGATCCCTTGGCAATGCCAGGTCTCCTCGAAAGCCCCTGGAGCCAGCAGGTGCCGGGTGCTGAGGAGGACCCTTGGTGTGCAGACCACTCCTGCTTTTTCCAGCTGGACCAGCAGCTTCCCAGTGGCCAGAGCAGCTGGAAAATATGTTTGGGCATGTTTGGCTGGAGGCTGCCAGATGCTGCAGGGGATTTTGCAATCACTCACCCCACTCTGGGCTGGGCCGAGGTGCTGGGATTTGGACCAGGGGTGGCTGCTCAGCCCCTTGGCTGCCTCCAGACAGGCACAGTGGGATGGACAGGGAAGGTGAAAGGAGGATGAGGGATGGGAAATCATCTTAAATTCATGCTACACACCGCTGAAAATCCATCCTGGAAAGCTGCAGTCTGGACCTAAACGCTCCAAAACTCATCCTGTCTTTCTGCTTGTAATAGGCAGGGAGAGGAGGGGGCAGGTTGGGACAGGGAAGCTGTCACTGGTTTTTCCACCTGGGGATGATTTTTGCTCCTGGCTGCAAGGAGCAGCCTCCAGAGCCTCGCTGCAGAGGTGGCTGCGGCCCTGGGTGGTTGTGGATCATTTCCTGGCCAAGCTCCAGCTCTGCTCCAGCTGCAGGTGTGGGTTTGCTCCCTCTGGATGTCAGGGATGTCATCAGCACCGTCCCAGCCACAGCACCGTGGGCATCCCCCGGGTCAGAGCAGCTCCAGCTGCCCCCTGGGACTCTGGGATGAAGCAGCATTTACCAGAGGATGCTCCCGGCTTAAAACTGATCCTTTTTTTCCGTAAAAGTCCCCACCCTGCCCGTGTACAGAAGAAAATGGGAACATCAAACCAGCAGCTTTTTGAAGTGGCAGAGGAAGGAGCTTGTGCAACCCAGAGCGGCTCCACAGCCACTGATGCAAGAGTGAGGGATTCAAAAAGTGAGATAACCGACCAGCCTGGCTGCTGAGAACATCTCAGCTCCACCGGGGATTCATCCCAGGGCTAAACCAGCAAGAAAATCAATCAGACACGGATTTTCCCTTAGGAAAGTAACTCTGTCATTCTCTCAGTGATGTTTTGGCAGGGTGAGGGTTCGCTCCCCACACCCCAGAATGGCGTGGGGGGCAGGTTTCTGGCTCTTGCAAACTCCACTCTCGGTTCCCTTCCTCCGGGAGAGGGGAGCTCCGGCTGCGTCGGCATCAGAGGAGACCTCAGCCCAGCGGGTTATTGGAAATGGGAAGTGGGGACAGGGATGGCGTCAGGGTCTGGGTCAGGGAGTCCGTGGGCACGTCTGCTGTGGCATTTCCAGAGCAAAAAGGGGGGTGGGGAAACAGTGATTAAGAAGGCGGTACAGGAACTTCAAAAAAAAAAAAAAAAATAGAAAATCCCAGAGGTGATTCATGGTGTTTGATCCCACAACACGGAGGAGGAGGATGAGGAGGAGAAAGGCAGACACGGGACTGGGGACCAGGATCAGCGGCGAGGGCTGCTGGGCTGTTTCCTTCTCACCATTTATAGCCACGGTGTGGGATCTGTCACCTCCCTGTCCCAGGCTCGCCCTCCCCAGGGGTCCCAAACCCCCACGCGGGAGGGGTGTGGTCGTGGGAGAATCCGTCTTTACCATTTCCTTGAATAACCCATCCTAATGCCTGGAAGCAAAAGGAATACATTAAACCACTGCATACTTCACAGCCTTCAAAGGAACCTCCCTCCCTCCCAGCACCGGGGGCACCCAAACACCGAGCGGCGGCCGCAGCCAGGGAGCCCTCGGGGGCGTTTCATTCCCAGGGGATCTCCCCAGGTGGGTCCTGCAGAAGCCGAAGGGAGTGGAAGCCTCAGCAGACACGGAAGCAAACACGTTACTCAGAGCAGGCAGAGCCGGGTGTGACTCAGCCCGTCCTCGCACAGCCGGGGATCCGGCCGGGAACGTGCCCGGGCACATCGCTGCTGAGTCCCGGTCTCATCCCGGGCCGTGTCCTCCGCTGGCTCGGGCAGCAGCACCCCCAGACGCCACGGGGACATGGATGGGAGTTCCAGCACGGAGCGGGGAACGGCTTGGGGCGGGTGGAGGAATCACGGTTGGAATGTTCCAGCCTTGGGTAGGATGGAGAACGGGGAAATGTGGCTTCACGGAACGGTGTTTGCAGGAATAACAGCCCGAGGTCCAAGCCGTGCTCACAAGGACTGTTTTAAATGCTCACAAATTCCTGCGTGTAGGGATTTTACACGGTTTTGAGATTTAGTGGTCAAAGGTCTGCGTGAAGAGGGGTTTTTGCGGAGGGGGAAATAATATTCCTGTTAGATCAACCAGCACAGAGGGAAAACCAGCAAAGGTTTGGGCAGATGAGCAACCCTGAGGTCCTTCTGGATGGAGCCGGCAGACATCAGGGCACACTTGTTTTTCAAGGTGAGATAAACGTAAACTCTGCAGAAAGCTGCATTTCTACCCAGGGAAACAACCTGAGAACGGGGGGAACTAACACAGGAGCTCTGCCCCAGCACGGAGAGTGGGGATGGGCACACGGGGTTGGGGTCAGTCCTGCAGAACACTCCATCCTACACCCCAAATGTCCAACCAGGGCTGTGTCCCACTCCGTGGGGCACGGGGGTGATTTTTTCCCCTCCTCAAACAGCTTTTACTCGCCAGAACATCCCAGGCAGGTGGAAACTGTTCAACTCAGGACAGCAGATTGCAGGGACAAAGTCCTGAGTATTCCAGCACTAAAAACCCTCTTCAGCAAGATTCAAATCACCAGGCGTTTTTCCTGTGTTTTTTTTTATTATCTCTACTAACAAGCTTTTTTCTTTTAAGTGGGAAACGTGAAGGCTCTTAATGAAACCCTCACGCTCCAGCAGAAGTCTAAATGAACCCAGTGTTCGGCTGGAGGGCGTTTATATCCCAGCGAAGCCTGTTTTCCCATCAGCTCTTTGAAGTGCCCAATTAAGTGATTTTATACTAATAGGATTTTCCCAGGAAAGAAAGACAAGAATGACAAAACGCTGAATGCTTGATTAACTCTGCCCCTAAAAGAACTCGGATCGTGTTAATTGACTGTTCCCCTGCCATATCCAGCCCTTGTTTGCCCCATTTATGAAGGCATTTTGATGAGACACCAGACCCAGCAGAGTGGAAATAGAGTCCCACCAAGCACAAATGGGGGATGAGACAGTCCTAAAACAAGGCCTTTGCTTCCTGGAAATATTCCTGGAAGCGGGAGCCGGGCTATGAATCGGCCGCTTCATTCGGCCCCTCACTCATTTTCATCCAAGATTGTTTTTAGCCCCATTCACAGTCATTAACGTAATTGCTTCACTGACTTTCCATGAGCAGCTTGGAAGCTTTGTGGTGTTTTTTTGCTGGCAGCAAAGGCCCCATTGTTCGGAGCACGGCCGGGCGGCCGCAGTACCTGGCTCCAAACCCTGCGCCCGGCTGCCCCTTTATTCCCTTGCTGCTCCACCTCATTGCCCACGGCCCCGGAGCGCCGCAGGACGGGGCTGACCCCGGAGGGGACAGGGACACCCCGCTGGGAGCTGGGGCGAGCGGCTCCAGCCCCTTGCAGAGCTTCCTGCAGGGAATCAGGTCCATCCAAAGCATCCACTGGGGGTTATTCTGCAGCCGGCAGTTCCCTGCGGCATCTCAGCGAGGGCAGCAGGGCCAGGGATGGCTCCAGGAGCACCAGGACCTTTCCCAGCAGGATCCCCCGGGGGTGGGAATGAGCAAGGGGAGCGTGGGGCAGGATTGCTCCTGTCCCTGCGGCCCACGGGCCCGCAGCCCTCGGGGCAGCCCAGCCCGTGGAAGCTGTCAAAGGATGTAACTTCTCCCCAGTGCATGGCACCTGTGGCACGGTGCTGCTGGCGAGGGATGTGTTGCTCTCCAAGCCATGGGATGGTTTGAAATCCATCAGGAGCTCGTTCTGGCGCTTTGTGGCCGTGTGTGAGAAGGAGGTGAGGGTGGGGAGCTCTGACTACGCTCACGATGTCACGTCTGAAACAACCCTGGTTCCTTGGGGCACCCTGACACCTGGATGGGGCGTCTCCACTCCCACGCGCTGGCAGTTTGGGGTTGTCCCACACAAACCTGGGCTCCGGGACATGGATGCTGGCCCGCTTGCCCATCCCAACACCCGCTGGCTCAGCGTGTGTCACCATCTCCCGGGAGCTCCAGTCACACCTTTTGGGAATGCCGCAGCCGAGCACGGCTCGTGATTCACCCGGCCCTTGTGCTGGGGGGCGAGGAGTGGGGCCGGGCGTGGGCAGAGGGAGGGAAGGGGAAGAGCCAGGGGCAGGCAGACCCTGAGCAGGGCATGAAATGGGATCTGCAGGAGAGCAGGACCAGGACCCAGACCACAGACAGACAGACAGACAGGCAGACAGACAGACAGACGAGAGAGCTCTGCCTTGCCCGGAGTGGAGCGGAGGCAGTGGGCGGGGACAGCTGGGATGGCAATAAAGCCCGGGGTGATGATAGGGCAGCCACCACCTTGACACCGGGGTAAGGGTCGATTGCACTTTCCCTCCTCCATGTCAGTCGGGCAGAGCAGGATTTCCGGGAACGGGGATGGACGAGCAGCCTGCACCCCGCTGGCCTTGACCCCGAGCTGGCCATGGGGGTTGACATGCTCCACACAACGAGGGGCTCTGCCCAGTTCCACAGCGATCAAAGCTGGGAGTTCCTGGTGCCAAAATAAAACCTTTCTCTTTCAGTTTCTGCCATCCTCACTGGTTTTTTTGTAAAAATCCGCTCTGCAAGTGGGAAAGAAAATTTGCTGGAACGTGGAGCTGTGGTCAGCAATGCCACAGAGGCTGGAAACAGGGGTAAAACATTCTGTACTTCACCCACCAGCAGCGATGCTGCACCAGAGCCCTTCCCACGTCTGCACGAAGCTCAGCTCTGCAGAACACTGAGAGATTTATAGATCATCAGTTGTAAATCCACAAAGGGAGCAGGAGGGAGACAAAGGGAGAGGGATGTTGTAAAACTGTGAAGTGCCCGTGCCCCTGTGCTGGGCACTGCTGAGGCCACACCTCAAGTGCTGTGTTCAGTTTTGGGCCCCTCATGACCAGAAGGACATTGAGGGGCTGGAGTGTGTCCAGGACAGGGAACGGAGCTGGGAAGGGGCTGGAGCCCCAGGAGGGGCTGAGGGAGCTGGGAAAGGGGCTCAGCCTGGAGCAAAGGAGGCTCAGGGGGCCCTTCTGGCTCTGCACAACTCCCTGACAGGAGGGGGCAGCCGGGGGGATCGGGCTCTGCTCCCAGGGCACAGGGACAGGAGCACAGGGAACGGCCTCAGGCTGGGCCAGGGGAAGTTTAGGTTGGATATTTGCAAAAATTCCTTCACCAGAAGGGCTGTCAAGCACCTGCACAGGTTACCCAGGGCAGTGGCAGAGTCACCATCCCTGGAAGTGTTTCAAAGCAGTGTGGATGTGGCACCTATGGACATGGGTTAGTGCTGGACCTGGCACTGCTTGGGGGAACAGTTTCACTCAATGATTTTAGAGGGTTTTTCCAACCTAAATGATTTCATGATTCTACAAAACATGAAACCCTGAAAATACCTACAGATCACAAAATACCCCACGGGGCCCTGCCTAACATTCCCAGCACAGGGGAACTCCTGATGCCGAATCTGGCAGACTTTCATCCACGAGTTTCCGAGCGGCACGTGTCAGCCAGGCAGCTGCATGGACAACTTGGCAGGAGTGGCAGCAAACCACACCTGGAGCTTATCTCTCCAGCTGGGGCAACCTCCTCCCACAAAGTTTATAGTACAACTGCATGAAAAGCTGATCAATCCAGCACCAGGAAGAGCAGCACCCAGTGCAGGAGGTGCAGTATCACTGGTGTTAGGCAGAAATCCTTCCCTGCGACGGGGCTGAGGCCCTGGCACGGGCTGCCCAGAGCAGCTGTGGCTGCCCCTGGAGTCCTGAAGTGTCCCAAGCCAGGCTGGACAGCGTTGGGAGCAGCCTGGGACAGTGGAGGGTGTCCCTGCCCATGGCAGGGGGTGGATCAAAATGAGTTTTTTGATCCCCAATCCTTCCCAACCCAAACCACTCTGGGATTCTATGAAACACTGACCACACTTTGTATCAAACACTGACAGCGAGCCCTCCATCAGCAGGGAGGGCTGGGACAGCGCCGGGGCTTCCTGCTGAATATTTTTGAATATTCATGTTCTAATATTTACGTTCTACGCAGCCTCTGCCCACGAGGAGATAATGCCTCTCTCACAGCTGGCAGGGGTGATCTTCCCAAGTGACAGCCCGGGTGACACAGAGCCCCACCCTGATACCGCTGCTGCAGCCCGATAGCTCGGTCCCGACGGAGCGCTGGGGCTGCTCAGGGCCTGCCACACACCTCGGGGTGTTCTGGGGTGGCACCGGGCAGTGGCACATCACAACCTCTGCATTGTCCAGCAAAGTGCCCAAGAACAACAGTGTGACTGCAGCAGGATGACTCCGCACACTCAGGGAGGTCCTGGAGCAACACCGCTGTAATCGGGGACAGAATCCAGATGGGAAGGACACACACTTCCCTTTTCCGACTGGGATCACCCCCACAGAAAATCTGACGGCTAAAATGACTTAGAGGACCGAGCAGAAACACCACCCGAATCAATGTGAAGATTTGTTCAACTCCAAGTTATGTCAGCCACTAAATTATTAAATAATAGCCAAATGAATCACTTGAGAACGAACATAGCGTTCCTCTTGCATCGTCTATTTTATACTTGTCTGGATCCCGTGTTTATTTTAGTCCCCAGCCGTGTTTGTTTGAAGGGCACGAACAGCGGAACTCGTGGCCGTGCCCCAGTGAAACTGCAGAAGCGAAAGAGCAACCACAGACAGTGACGGTGTTTCGAGGAAGCCAAAACCCTTCTCGTGTGAGAGCCTAGGATGTGGCTTCAGCTCTGGCAGGCAAAAATTGCAAAGCACAGCTAAGCAAAAATTGGCTTTATTCTGCCTCTTTCAGGCAGGTTGGGGTGTGAAGCTGGAGGCAGCTGCATTCCAGCAGCAGGGCAAGGGGGACCCGCCTCTTTACGGCAGCTCCCGGCGCCGTGCCAGCCTCACACGGGAGCTAAGGTCGAACCGGAGCAACTGGAATTGCACTCCTGCCCTTCGGCCCTCTGTTTGCAAAAGGGGTTGATGCTCCAGTTTTTTCACTTTTTTTTTTCTTTTCCAGCCAAGAGATTCAGCACTGCAACAGCACCAGAGCAGAGTGATCTGTGGTGGGGAGGGCAGCTCAGGTTTTGGGACAGTATTTCTGGGGCAGGATTGGAACATGGGTACAGGGATAGGGATGGAATCCAGCAGAAATAAGTTTGTCCAGTGTTCAGCCACTTTGAGAATCTGTACGTCAGGAGACATTGAGGCAGCTCACGGTGATGAGATCATGGCAAATGAAAGTAAAACGGGAAGCTAAGAGGTGATAACAGCAGTCAAAAGCTGCAGAAGCGCTCGGGCACTGCTGGGGGAACAGCTGGACTCGATGTCAGAGGGCTTTTCCAACCTTAGAGATTCCATGGTTCTGTTAAACACAAAACCCTGAAAACGTCTATAGGTCAAAAAATACTTCCAGCACTGGGTTCTGCTGAGAGATCCCCACCAAAGCAGGAGAGGTTCAGAGGCAGGAGTGTAACCTGCCCCAGATCCACGGGCCCTGTGTGGTGTCTCTCTGGTTTATTTGACTTCACACAGAAGGAAATGCAAAGGCAGAGGATGAAATCAAGGCCCTGCCATCAGTAACACACTGCAGTTCCCACTGAGGATGCAGGATGGAAGAGCAAAGCTCCAGAACCAGACTGGGTTTGGAGGATGAGGGGGTAACACGGTCATTCCTGTTTGTCCAAGAGTAAAAAAGCTTTTCTTTCACAGAGCAACGTTTGGCTCTAGACTTCTGCAGATCTCTTCTGCTCTTAGAAGGGACGCAAATCTATTTGCTAGAGGAGAAACCAGAAAGTGTCAGGCTGCACCTCTTGCCAGGGATTTGGCACAGGGGAGCAGCAATCCTTCCCAAGGCTCAGCTTTGAAATCAGCACTGGGTGTGATCCGTACTGGCTTCCCTCAGCTTTCTGAACAGGGTCAGCTCTGAAAGGATAATGTATCCTAAAGCCTGGTGAATTTGAGTGGAATGGACAAAACCTAATTTTTCAAGGGATTTTTTTCCTTAGCTTTTCTATCATCTGTCAGCATTCCTTTTGTCCAGTTTTTGTCGTAACTAGCACATGGATATGGATGTGTCACCCTGCACACTGAGCAGTTTAACCAGGAGCACTGTCAGTGTTTAGGAGGATCACAACTCCTCACCCAAGCACGACCCTGTCTGAAGGCCAGTGGAACAAATCCCAACAAAAGCAAGGCCATCCTTAACCTCTCCATTTGCCAAGTGTAAGGCACATGCTTAACATCTTCTTTGGTCATAAAAAAGGAGCAGCATGTACATAAAAAGAAAAAAAACAAGATCCTTTTCCTTGCAAACCCCTTTGCACACAATGCTCTCCCCAGGGAGGGTGTAGAAAAGAACTGGGATGTGCTCAGGCACTGCTGAGGACCTCTGAGGATTAACCCCAGGATGCTTCTGTCCGAAGCAGGGGCAGCTAAACCTCTCCCCAAATTAGAAACACAGCGTAAATCATTACTGTCAGCACCACAAACCCAGGCCCTGAGACAATTTGGAAGGTGTCAGGCAGCAGCAACTGCTCCATCACCCCAGAGCAGGGCTGTGGCTGAGGTTCTGCCAAAGAGCCCTGGATAGTGTCCCTCTGTCCTCCCCTGGCCAGGATAAATGCTTGGTGACTCTTTCTGGTGTCAGAATCTTTGGGGAGAGGCGAGGGATGTTCCTGGCCTTACACCACCAACACTTCCTTTTACATTTAATTTGAGAGCAAACTTTTTAAACACAACACTCCCAGGCTGGTCACTCCCTCAGACAGGAATGGGATGCCTGAAATGTGTTGCTACATCAAAAATAACTCTTGTTCCTCGTACCCTGGGGGAAGGGCTGTCCAGTCAGTGTTGATACATATTTATACATTTCCCATCTTTCTCTAGAAGCCGTCCATTGCGTTCCTCTTCAAACCTCCACCTGATTATACAAAACCCACTCACTTCTGATCTAATGGGCAACTTCTTCATTCAGCTGAGGAGTAAAAGTCAGAAACCTGAAACTGAAATGCTTCCAGTTCCGCACAACTCTGTTGCGTATGGAAACCACGACCTGCTTCCCGCTGTCTCTGGCACTTCAGATTT
>VYZT01040402.1:0-11211 GCA_013400735.1 Pomatostomus ruficeps
ATGTCCTTCTTATGCTGGGACTCAGAGCTGGATGCAGAACTGCAGTGGAGTCTCACCAGAGCAGAGGTGCAGAATCCCCTCCCTCCCCTGCTGCCCATGGTACTTTGGATGCAACCCAGGGTATGGTTGGCTTCCTGTGCGTCCTTCTCCCTGCCCTAAGGATATTCCAATAAACAGAAAAAAATGCAATTACTGCTACAGATCCGAGCTTTCTCCTTAGTTAGAAGTGAAAAGTTAAATATTTCATGATGAAAAAAGCATCAGAAAATTAGCATAAAATATATTTTAAACCCACAACTTTTTCACCCCATGCTGTTTGTACATTTTTAAAGTGATGTCAAAGAAAGTTTAGAAAGTTTCTAAAATGTTGCATTTATAGACAAAGTGTTAGTTTCTGTATCAAAACTAATGGGTTTCTAATATATTTCTTTGGTAAATGGGTTAACTAAACTAGAATTTTGGGGTTGGCTTTTTTTTTTTTTTCATTGTTTTTAATTAAGTTGGTCCCTTGCCTGGAGCAGCCAGAGTTATTTACCCACAATGGCCGTGAAATTCCCTGTGTTTGATGGTTTAATTATCTCCTCACTGCCTGGTAATTCTTTTAAGGCTTTTTTCTTTTTTTTTTTTTTTTTTTTTTGTGGCACAGCAGACAAGAAGAATCATCTGTCTTTCTCTGTTCAATCTTATGAACTTACTTACACTGTCCCCTTCCTCACATGTGATGATTTTTAAGTTGATGGATTAAGGCAGTGTCTATTTTCAAGACAGTATAAATTATTTTATTTTTTCAGATACCTGAGCCACTGTAGTCCATGACCTGTACAAACACCTGCTGCCTACAGACATTACAGGAACAGAATTTTGTTTATTTGTTTGGTTGCATCACCTGTCAGATGCAGAAAATTCTACTGAGAAGAGCGTGGCAAGTTCCATGCACCTCCCACCTCAACACTGTCTGATTTTGTTAGTGGTCTGGTTGTGACAAGAACTAGGTCTGAAAGCTGTGAATATCCTTCACTGGGCTAGAATGGGAGCAACACTATTTGGACAGAAATAGAACAAGCTGAAAGATAACCATGCATGAAGAAAGAGGAAAATCCAGTATCATTGACAAGCGGGCAAGTTGGCTGTAGTATGACAGAGACTTTACAAGTTTTCAGCACTAATGAACAGTTCTCATTAGGTTCCAAAAAGAAACTATATGCACCTTTCATTAAAAAACAAAACCCACACTACTTAACAGTATGTAAGAATAGAATTTACTATAGTCTAAAGAGGCAGCCAGCTTATCTCCTCATAGACACAGAAATCCTCTAAACACAAACAGGAACAAAACAAACTTTGAGGTAAGATGGAAAGCAGCCAAGCACACAAAGACTTGTCTTCATTGTTAAAGATGCAGGAAAGCTGCGACACTGAGACTGGTTATGGCATACTCCTCCTTTTCCCATCTGGTAGGCAAATTTCTATCAGCCCTGATGTTTCTACAGCTCCACGGAGGTGCCCTGCTCTGCAGACAGCAGCTCTCCTCCAGGTCCCCATTGCCATTCAGCAGGGGTACATATCACCTTGCCTGTCCAAGGATTCAAAATTCCAGTCTGACCCTCAGCCTAATGAGTGCTTCCAACACGAGACCTACACTTCCTACCAAAATGCCAGCACAGCTGCGCTTCTCTCACCATCTTGTCCCTTCTCTGCATTTCCAGAATCAACATATGAGAGGCTAAATTACTGATAAGTTTTAAAATTTCATTTTTAAATTAAGATTTTATTTATTTTATAAAACAAAACCCAAAAGCCAGGATCTTACAAAGTGCTTCCTTGAGCTTCAGCAAACAAACAGCACTGTAAATGGGGTCAGAATGTGCTCCCATCACTTAGGGGAGGTGAGAGATGTGTGACATTGTTGACTACACAACAAAGGCTCTTTTGAATTATTTACTACAGCAGAACTAACAAATCATCTGGGTGTAAGGCTGCAACACCGTTCCAAATACAGAAATTAAAAACTTGGGTCAAAACTGACAGGCTGGAATTGTCTTTTAAAATTGCTTAAAAATATATCTTCTTGCACTTCATAGTTCTATTTCTATAAAAGTATTTCTACCTTCACCTTCAAACTTTAGTAGGAGACAGTGCTGTTCCAGAACACAAAAACAGATTCTCAAAGCTGATATTTTTCAGAACTTAGAAAGCATTTGCCAAGACAAATTCTGACAGGCATGGGCTAGATCTTCATCAGTATTTTATTTAAAATAGGAAAAATGCTTTATGTTTATGTTTTACAGTGTTTTGGCCCTTCCCTCCCCCCAACCCCCCATCTGGAACAGTTCATGAGGATAAAGCTAGTTCTTCTTTTTCTAAAAGGGTAAAAAGAAAAATCCCAAAAAGGAGATAGCCATAAACATTAGATCTCTGCTTCAAGTAAAATTCCCAAGCATGTAATTCTATTTTAACATACCAAAATTGATTGTAAAGGTAATTTCAGAGCACTGAGAATGTGTAATCATAATTTTTCTTTTGAAAAAGAGTACAGTTTTTCTATATTTTACTCTTGATATAAATCTTAATAAATATTCATAGACAACTCTAGGACACCTCATTAACAAGCTGTTCAATAAGTAGAGCAAGTGCTGAATTAGGTGTTTAAAATAATTGTTATAGATGTATCTTCTCAGAGTAACATGGAAACAATTGCAGCATGTTTCCTAGTGGAATATCAGATTTATTTAAATATGGTAGCCAACAAATGCTACCATCGGGACAAAGTTTCCAAGGTTTGGTTCCAGTAGAAAAAACAAGCGGAGAACTCCAGATGGGTTGACTGCCTTTCATTCCCACTGCTCAGGTAAGAAGTGACTTGTTCCCAGAACCTCTGGAGACCCTTTGCTTTCCTTAAGCTGAGATTCACCATTTTGCTTCCCAGATCAGCATCAGTAATTCCTTCTGTTTTCACCCATGGGTTATAAAACACAGCCCCAAACAGGATCAAAGGATTTCAGTTTCCTTATAATCACGGTTGGAGGTGAGATCTTTGGTCAGTGGATCAGACAGTTTATTTCTGGAATACTTTCTATACAGGTCTAAAATAAGCTACCATTTAATCTTGCTTCAGTGTCTATTCCTTTCACCCTGTGACTCAGTCAGTTACTTTCCACATTCTGCTTTTGTCAGGGATCTGCTCTGTCAGATTCCCACACATCTTTAGATCAGTCTTCAGCTGCATATCGTGGGACAACTCCTATTAACATTCATATGGGCATCCCTTTTTTTTTTTTAATAAACTGGTGCTTATCATGCTTTTACTTCTGTGCAAGATTACCACAGCTCGCCAGTCAAAGAACACAAGTCAAAACAAACAAACAAAAATAGCTGTGAATGCTGAACCAAAACAATCTAAATTGAGACAGGGTATCTCAAGTTACAGCTGGAGTTCAAGTAACTAAGATTCAGAGCTGCCAAGGAGGATTTACGCCACGTTTCCTTTGCTGAAAGCTATGAATGATAAAAGTTAAGGCTGATTTTTCCAAAGACATAAAGAGGGTCACTACTTACGGGTCCCTCAAGGACCCACACACACATTCGGTAAGTCGCCAAGAATAGGTTTACTTGATCATCTACATTTGCTGCTGGTAACTCTTTCATGTTACCTTTAAAATACTGATATGACAGGTATCAGTGGTACTGAACATTTTCTTCTGTGAAAAGCACAATAGTATGAGCAAAAAGCAAGGAGGGGGAAGTGTTTCCTTGTTAGACACTCCCACTGCTTCATAGTACTTTTCTATCTTCTGCTTAAAAGAAGTCATTATCAAAAGTTGGGATTTTATAAAATGTTCATTCTTCAAACCTATTCAGCATATCCTGACTTATACCTTATGTATGTACAGTCTTCATTTACCACCAGATTAATTACTGATCAATTTTAGTGCAAGGTACTAAATATACTTCCATGTATATTTTGACAGCCTAAATTAATTTAATAATCTCATCATGTGGACAGCTTTGGTTTTTGCAGTACATAGTTCCAAAGACGCTATTGTAACCAGGCTTTTCATTTTTGTCAGAGAGAGAAAATCCAATTTACAGAAACGTAAAGCTTTCATGGTGTTACATCAAACTGCTTTCTCATTTCACTTACAAATACATAACAAAGCAGTTCAGCAACTCTGCACACAACCTTTACAGGCTGGGTCCTCTGATCCCTCTTGCTTTTTATGCATTGGTAGGGAAATCTATCTCTAGGCTATCGCATCTTGATGGCACAGAAACGGACTTCAAGGTTTCTGTTAAATAGTGTTTTCTCCACCTTGATCAGAATTTTTGTATCACCAGGCATTGCTGAAGGAAAACTTTGAAAGGACTCAAGCCTTTACTAACAAAGGATGTACTTCGCTCACAGACACCTGTCCTAACTCCCACTGTCACTTAAGCTCCCTTGCAATACGTGAAGAACATTAAGATGCATTTTAGCTTTTTAAGTCTCACACATCCTACCATTTTTAAGAAGACTTATATCCACAGCAACTGGGGGGAAGGGGGTTTATATATATAGACATAGATAGATTGTGTATATGTGAACTGATATATCTTTCTCTAAGTGAAAGACAAACTCCAACAGTACAATTTAACATCAGATTACATACAATTCCAATAATTTTATTTTAAAAACAATATATGCATACCAGATCATCCTATATAAATTACAAATGGCTATAATACAGCTATAAAATATTAAAATAAAGTCTCACTCATCATTTTTCTATCAGTTGACAACTTCCATCCTACAGTTAAAAAATATACACCTCACATAACTTTTCAACAAGCTGTGGTTTTCCTAACCAATAACTAACTATAAACACAAGCCAGCTAACCACAATAAATGTGTAGACTGAATTTTCAGTACACCAGTTATCATACACTAACTACCCAAACATATTCTGACTCAAGCAAGGTAAAGTCAAGGCAAATTAAGACCATGAAAAATAAGTGACCTCATATCTAACAAGAGAATATGCAGTAAAAATATGCCTATCTATAAAATGAGCCGTAAATGTGGCAGCTTCTATTGGGTTCATTAAAAATTCCAAATGTTTCTAGTCTTCTTCATATTTTACTGCCACCTAGTGTAGGCTGTATTGATACATTCCAAGCTTCCAACTATTGGTACCTGTGCACCCAAAACCAAAACAACTTCCATGAAAACAGCAGCCATCGCTTTCATTTGTATTACCTGGAAACTATCTGTTCCTAGTAGGGGAAGTCAACACTAGCCAGCTGAAACAAAATAGCAGAACTTAAAGTTATCTGACACCAACAGCAGGAAAGCCCAAAAAAATTCCTAGTCAGAAATATATCATTCATAATTGTTGTAACTCTATGGCTAAGCAATTACCAAATATGATTCATTTGTAAAAATGTTTAATGTAGATTCACTGAGTGAAAATTAATGCGAGTTAAGCATCTGTGCTTGTATAGAAACTACCGATCAAATTGAACAATATTTCTCAATTGCAGGTCTAAACTGAGACCACTTATTTCAATGTTTACTTTTCTTTTTTTCACCAGGTGTTTCTTCCTCATTTACACCCTCTGTCTTTACTGCAAGGTTCAATGACTGGACCACCATCTGGTGATGCTGGTCACAGTGCTCCTGTGGAAAGAGTTGCTGTGCAGGACTGCAGGGGAGTTTGCTTTACGATCAACTTCCCACACAGAGGCAACATAGTGGAATTCTCATTTCCAGCTAACCCAGAGAGGCTGTGCCATACGGCCATTCTACAAAAGCCACTCAAGTTCTGTGTCATGACAGGAGTAATACAGAAATTCCAGACACAGCAGAGCTCTATAGCTGCCTTTTGAAGCAGGGAAAAAGTAACCCACACACTTACTTGGCTAAAGCGAAAAGGCATTTCCCAGACACCACAACTTCTAGATTATTAATTTGAAAAAGTAAAGATCTTCTCATCAATTGAACGTATATTTTTAAAACTATAAAAATAGCAGACTGACGTTATTGTGGACGTCAAATGCAATATCTCCTACTCTGTGTACAAAACCCTGTTCTTATTTACAGAATAAAACTGAATAACCCAATAAAGATATTATTTCAAAGTTACATTTCTTTAGCAGAGAAAGTTATTTCATCTTAGAAAACTCAGTTTTACTGTCAGCTGTTTTCTTTAGCCACTTACACAAACACAAAGCAAACAGAACCTGTTACTACTGCTACAGAAACACCATACAACACCAGAGTTGATACATTCTGCTTAATGCTTCATTTGCACAAATGCATGAGATACCAAGCCACATTTAACATGTAGATTTTACACCCATTTTCATGTTTCTTAGCCATTTACACAACAGAAATATGCACCCTAAGTTTAGTGCATCTTACTTACACTTAAGATCACACTTGGTAACTAAACAAACAATACATAAACTTGATGGTACATAAGCAGTTGTCAAAATACAATAAAAGCTTATTTCCCACAAGACTGTCTTCCTCTTAATTGTCCATTACATCTCCACCTCGTACAGTCACGTTAAAAAACAGAGTCTTTCCAGTGCCTCATATTAAGAGATTTCACATTATTTGCCAAATTAGTGGTTTTGCAGCAAGAAATGCCTATTGGCAAGAGTACAGATAACAGAATGAAAGCAAATGATACAAATATAGTTATTTACATATGTTAGGTTTAAGAGAAAGTGCTCCCCAGACTGACTTAACTGCCATACTCAAGATAAATTTTCACGGGGGTCACAGGGTGAAATTTCATAGAAAGAGGATACCAAACAAAACAAAAAACATCCATCAAAAAAGCACAGATGGATTTAATTTTTAATGCCATGACACCCAGTAACAGAGCACAAACTCAGCCTGCCAAAGTGACCTTGGTAAACAGCATCACATTCAACACTTTGACACAGTACTATGTCAAGTAAGCACCTTTAGCTTGTGTTTTCTTATGCATTTTCAATAAATAGAGCCTTCTTCAACATTAAAAACAATCTAAAGGAACCTATGGGGCAAATTCACTGACAAATAGGAAGAGACTTAGTTTGCCAGATGAGGTAAAGGCTTTTTAGCATTCAACCCCAATTTTAAACCTCCTGTGCAGAGACAGAGCTGAAGCAACGGTAAACAGAATGCTTCTGCCCAGTCTCTGGATTCAGAGGGGTGGCAAGTTCTTTAGACCTTGGATCCATAACACTTGAGAAGCAGAAATAACTCTACATTTCTTAAAAGTCCCACTGACAACACTGACATCAAACAATTCAAAACCCATTACTGAAACATGTAAGCAAAAGTTACCATTGTAAACTTGAAAAACCTACAGAATAAGCAGATACAATTTGTTCTATTCAGTCCCTCTCAAGACAAATTAATAATCATACCATGCACAGCATAAGATGTCCACTTCACTTTTCAGTATGTTATTTCAGTATACCTTGCCAAAAAGGTACACAAGACTTGGAAGACAGAAAACATATCCTGTCTCCTAACAGCAATTTTCATAGTAGAATGGATTGCTTAAATCTGATTTGCTCTTTGAGATTCTGCCCATATTTAGTTAATTTATGATGACAGAAAAAAAGGGGAAAAAAATCTTCCCCAAGAAGACCTGCTACTGACTTAGCCAAATCAACTGAATCTCCCTTTGCAGCTTATGGAAAAAAATGGACTAGACAATTCTACATCAGTAGTTTATACCTTTTTTCCCTCTTCTGGCAAGCAGTAAAAGCATAGCCTTCCAAACAGCAGGAAACTGAAATCCATGAACCTCAAGCCCTCTTTAGAATTGTCAGCCTGGATTTTGTATGAAGACAAGCAAGTCTTTTTAATTAAAATTCTGTATCACTGTGAAGACATCTGTGAGCTGAAGTTCCGCACTACACTCAGACCTTGTACAATCCAGCTGGCCTTTCATAGTTTGCCTCAGGTTTTCTGTGACATCTCAACCATCCAGGACAGGAGAGCCTGAGAAGCTAACTGACCAGATCCTTACCCGGCTGAGTTAAGGAGGAATTAAGCATTCCCTTAAACAAAACAAAACCAAAACAAACAAACAAACAAAAAAAAAACCTTAAAAGACAGCAAGAGCAAAATCAGCTGTGACTGTTGCTAAATAAAGACATGGCGAACTCAAGACAAATTTGTAGTGAGATTGCCAGGTTTGTAGGTGAAAATCAGGAAGTGTGAGGAGGGCCCCTAAACCCAGGGTAAGTAATAGACAAGACCCAAGGCCTGATGAGGCCAGGACTGCCAACTCATCCCAAATAACATTTCAGCCTTCCATCTGGTTCATGTTTTGACACTCAAAGTGAGATTTAGAAGTAAATTTAAAAATCTTGGGAAAAGTATTTCATAGAATTTGAGTTGTAACAGCCCAGATTACTTCAAACAAAGAATCCTTTCTCAAAAGTGTAATAAATAACATTCACCATTCATCAATAATAACAATAAAATATCAGTGTAACACAACATATTTAATAAGCCAAGCAAAACTAGCCCTTCCTAAAAATTTCCATCTGTCAGAGCATTTGACATACAGGAAGGGTTATGAAAATATAAATTAGGGAGAGACATGTAGCTAACTGCCCATGTGTTTAAGCATGCTATCTCAAGTCATCAGAAGTTTTGAAGAAACTTTATTGTTGGGAGTAACTGTCCACCTTTGGATTTGTCTCAGTAAACTATTATACTTCCTCCTGTAAATCTGTTACATAAATTCAAAAAGTATTGTTTTCATATTTCTCTGCAGAAGTCATATGCTAAAAATATATATCCATAACAAGCTAAATAATTCAGCATACCTATCAATCCCACTACTTTGCCTCAACAAATTCACAGTGAATTTAGGCCTAGGCCTAATCAAACAATTGCTTCACCTGCAGACTCTCACAGCCTCCACTCATTGCTGTCAGCCAGCTGTACTGTCCTCTGCAGGCTGACTTCAGTGCTCCAGGCAAGTCTTCCACTCCTGTGGTTCTTGTTGGGGTTTTGGGGTGTTTTTTTCTTGTCTTCTTACAGTACAGTAGGCTTCCAGGCATGAAGCAGAGTATTAATCTTGCATTTTTGATTCACAAAACCTTCACCCAATGTTGTGAAATCTTTCAGTCAGATCAGAAGATAAGGAGACTATATATCATAAAGGAGGATCTGCAAGAGGCACCTGGATACACCTGCTCAAAATTATATACCTTAGCCTGAGGAAGACGGAATTCTTTGATCAAAAAGAACTAAAGCAGCCTCACGGATAAGTCTCTGCAGAGAAAGAAAAACCAGAGCAAAAGAGGGATCAGCCGTACTTGAAAGGTTTGAGGAACCCATGGAGAACTGGAACTTGAGGGTTCAGTCAGTCCAAGAAAGCCAGTAAAAGAAAAGATGTATTTTAAAGAAAGATTTAATCTTGAGTGCTGTAGAAACTGTCAAAAAGCAGAAGGGGAAAAAAAGGAAAAATAGGGTTGTGAAGTAGTAACACTGCCACATGCTGCCACTAATGCCATCAGGGCTGTAAAAATCTCACAGGACTAATTGCTGCTCATATTAATCTTGTGACTTGTATCTTAATTTCAGTGGAATTATCAGTATGTGTGAAGTAAACAGCATTCAGTCCTGCATGGATAGATACAGTAATGAGGGCTTACGTACACAAACCCCATCCAATACACAGGTTCACAGTACGAAAATTCTGAGATACTGCAGGGCTTTAAAGCTAGCTCAAATTTAATCAAGTAAAATAAAAACAACATTGAAAATAATCAAGTGACTAGAAAACTGCCTTTGTAAAGACCTGCTATCACACTTGCAAATACTTATCTGAATAGAAGTTTTGTTAGTAACCAATTATTTACATACTCTTGCTTTGATACAGACCGAGAAAGAAACATTCCCCCCATCATTCTTGCTATGTAGACATCATTTACATACAGAGAGTGCCTGTAAACCAGTAAAGACTGAAAATATTCCTATCTTTGAGATTCAAAGTCAGATTTAAATGGCATACATATGGCCTGATTTTAGTATACCTATTTTAACACATCATGAATGGGTAAATAAACAAGTAAATTTCTTCTGGCAAGGAAGATAAATGGAAACATAATTAGCCATCAGATGAAAACACAGCTCCACAAAGACTTGATCCTATTATTTCTATTTTGGATAAGATACCGGATTAGTTTTGGGGACCAAGCTGGGAGTCCCAAGCTCTGCCATCCATGCTTCAAAATCTCTGTCATTTCAGAAAAAGAAAACAGAGCTCCGCTTGATTATAGAAGAGAGAAATTGAATATGATCCCCCACCCTCCCCTTTTCTGGCTGATACAATTTCAAGTTACAACTCTGCTGAACTTAATTATCTGTAATACCTTTCTTGTGGTTTCCATTACATCTCGGCAGACGCTGCTCTTTGCAAGATGGGGATGGGGATCCTATAGCTCAATTACTCCACCAAATTAACCCTTAGCGTTACCTACGGAAGTCGCTAACCTCAGCCAAGTATCCTCAACTTTCGAACGCGACAGAAAACCTTAGCAGACGAGGTCCTCGAGACCCCCCGACACCCCTTCAGAAGGGCCACGGCCACAGCTGCAGGGGGGGCCGGCACCGCGGCTAAGGCGCCATCCAGGCTCCCGGCGGGCAACGCCACCGCCGTCGGGAGAAACCAGGGGAGATCCCCGGCGGGTCCTAGCTGGAGACTGCTCCGGCAGCTCGGGTGCCGCCGCACTCCCCGTGATCCCCGGAGGGCGGTGGCGGGCCGGGCACGGGTCTCTGGGGCGGCCGGGCCACCTTCCTTCCCCGAGCGCCGGCCCTGAGGGGGTGGGAGAGCGGCAGCCGCCCTCGGCGCACTCCAGCCCGGATCATCCCTCGCCAGCGGCGGCTGCCGGGGAACGCTCCTTCTCTCGGTGCTACGGCTGCGCGCCCGGCGGGCTGTAGCCTTAAGAAACTTGATAAGGGAATAAAAGGCAGAGACTTTGCCGGAACCCATTCTCGGCTTTTAATCTCTCCTGACGCTCCGGAGCCCGCGGGGAAAACACGGAAACAAAACCCTGGCCAGCGGCAGGAGCCCCCGCACCCCTCCCGAGCGGCGGTACCTGTCCGGCGGCGGGGCGGCCGGCGCGGCACTTTCCCCCGGTGCGTGCAGGAGGCGCTCGGCGGCGGGCGAGCTGCTATTTATAGTCCGGAGCCTCCGGCAGCGCGGCGGACGG
>VYZT01040402.1:11308-29418 GCA_013400735.1 Pomatostomus ruficeps
GGAGGGCGAGGTGCGGCTGGCGCTGGGCGCTCCTGCCCCCGGCGCCACCTTCGGAGCCCCCTCCCAATGTCACTGCAAGCCGCTGGCGGCCCCGCGGGTGGCGAGGGGAGCCGCCAGCCGCCTTTCTAGCAGCCCTGCGGCCAGCAGGCAGCGAGGCGCGGCGCGGCTCGGCTCGGCTCAGCCGCGCAGAGGGGACCCGCTACTGCTGCTGCTGGAGGAGGCGAGGCCGACACCGGGGTGTGGGAGGGAGAAGCCGGCGCTTGCCATTCACCTCCTGCCGCCCAGAGGGAGCCCGGCCTCCGCGGCCGCCTCTGCCGGCTGCCGGGGGCTGGGAGGCGGTGGTGGGAGCTCTCCCGGCCCGAGGGGACGGTCGGACCAGGCTGCGGGCGCTCCCGGGGAGCCCAGCGCCAGCCCGCCGCGGGCTGGCAAGCTCCACATCGGCACCTACCGGGGCACTGTGGCTCAGGGGAACGCAGCAGGACCGGTGGGAAACGCTAGGCACTTCCCTCTCCGGGAGCTGGAAACTGAATCGCCCTAGAAGGCGAGCAAGCGGCTCCTTGGAGCCGCGGGGCCGGCTGCCTTCCAGCCTCAAAACTTTGGAGGTGGGCGATGAGGGATTCCTGGTCCTGTGAGGGAGGAAGGTGGGAGGGCTACATCTCGCCTTCGGCCGATGCTGCCGCTCCAGAAAGTACTAATGGCATCCATACACCCGGCCTTTGATCCACGGCATCTGAAAACTGGGTTTGTGTGTATGGCAACAGAGGAATTAAGACAAATAATTTTTAATGCATCTTACTCACTAGATAATAATCTTCATTTGATCCAGGTTGTTTTTTTTTTTTCTACTTCTTTTGTAGTTAGGTAAATTCTGGTATTTGAAACTTCAATCAATCCTTTTGAGACTACTTGTGCATTATGGCAGGACACCGTCTGGGATTTGAGCAGCATAACTCACTCCTACACCATCATTCTCCAAGCAACTGAAGTTAAAACAGATTAGATAGCTACATAAGCCTACTCAATCTCATGTGTTTCAGGGTTGGATTTAGTGTTTCCTGTGTAGTAGTAACTGCAGTCATCTACAAGGTACCAGCACAAAGCCTGACAATGATCTGTGCAAAGCAAGACTGATTCAGCTTCGAGAGCTTCAAGTCGGAACAGACATACAGAGATACAAAGCTGGGGGCAGAGACACGAAGATAGGAGCTAAACAAATAGCATTATAAGCTACACAAAATTGAAAGGAAAACCCTGAGAATGCACAAGAGATATCTGACCTTGTCCAAACACCTAAACAACGTAGTACACAAAAATCTAGCTTGATGGAACTACCTGCTTATGTAAAGCTACTCATGCTTAAATGTCTGCAGAATAAGGCTTGTATTGAACAAACCATTGTAATGAAGTTAAACCACCCTTTCAATTCAGAGATTAGTCTTTGAGCATCTCTCATGAACAATATTTTCTTTGCTTCTCACAACAGGAATTTCTTCACAATCTTCCTTGTTCAATTTGTAGCGTTCCATAGCGTAACACATAGCAGGAAAGATCCTGCTGGCACAGGAATTGGTAGCAGCAGACCCAGAGTGCCACCAATGACAATCTAGGTGATGAACAGGGAAATTGTAAAACTTGGCTATGTGCAATTCAATTGCACAGGCTGTTTCTTTCTCTGTGCTCCTTTAAGAACCAAATACTACTGAGGTTTAGTCTGTGGTTGCTTTTTCAAATGAAAGCAATCCCTAACTCCTAGATAAGTTTGGAACTGAGTCCCGAGCCTGTAAAATTGATGTCCTGTTAGATTTGGAAGGAAATGCAATGAGAGCCCCAGTTTACTTTTTTCAGTAAAAAAAACTTTGAATATGTGTAGCACTGAACCTTGCGGTTATCAAAAATAATGTCTTGTAGAACACTTTTTCTTGGGCAAGACTTTGTTGTATAGTCAATCATACTGCAGACCACAGGAAGGAAAAAGGCCGATTTTTAGATTAGTATTATGTTAAGATGTTACTGGAAGATGACTGTTCAGAAATCTGCCCTGTGTCAATATGGAAAAAAATATATTGGATAATCAGAGTTTCATCTACCTCCGAAATGTTTTAAAATGGATATATAGTCTAAAGCTCTCTTCTGTCATGCAGTCAAAATTTTCAGAGCTTGAAAATACACTTAAGCATAAAAAAAGGTATCTAATGCTAAAAATGCTGAGCTCAAAATTAATTTGAATGTGTTTCTATGCTCCCTACCTCTGAAAATCACATTTCCTTAAGGGCCTAGATATGGATTTAGGGTGTCTAACTGCATCCATTCGGGCTTGAAAATTTTAGCCTGCCTCTACCTGTGCTTCATAATAAATGAATCAGAAAGCTTCAGGCAAGCTATGAAAGTATTCTCAAAAAAGTAACGCAGACTTGAGCCATTAGAAGACAAGACACCGACCTAATAAAGTACTTGACTGTATAATTCAGCTCATTCCGGTATATGGAAAGTAGCATCTGAAGCCCAGCTTTTAACAGTTATCTGTAGTAGAAGGAGAAAAATTAATATGAAACACGTCCATATTATGGCAGTTTTATTGTTAATCTTTCCACTATTTCCCAACATTTTCCAAACCAATGTGCTTATTGCTCTGAAATCTCCCTCTCTGCTATCTATGTATAATGTCCTATATTCCACCTTACAAATATGAAATCTTTATCAGGAGTCTTTAACTTAGTGGGAAATGGTAAGGATGAGGAGATGAAGGGGGAAGAAAACAAGAAATTAAATCACGACAGACTTAAGACTTCCTAAGGGGCCAACACGTGGAGCTATTGGAAAATATCCCCGCTCTGCTGGCCAGATCCAATCTAACCAGATGCAATCTGGTTAGCAAAGTTTACTATTTCTAGGCCAAGGCCTGGGGTCAAAGAGAACAATAAATCATTGAAGAACTTCAGGATGAGGAAAAGAAGTAGGATTTAAAGGCCTGCCAGCAGCTGGAGTAGAGGTTCTCTGCTGGAGAAACTCTAACTAGCAATCAAAGTCTCCCAGTGCACAGGGGGAAATAACAAGGTTGATAGGAATTTACTAAACCTTCAAGGAAAGGCAAAGGTCTAAGCAAGAAGAAATGCAAATATTTATTGTTGTAGGCCTTTGCTCGGAGTACATTTTGATGCATAGATAGGGTTTGTTTTCAAGAAGCTCTTTTTGTGTTATCTTCAATTGGCATTCCATATAACAGTTTACCAAAGGAAAACTTAATGTACACCAAAAGCAATTGGGGCTGTCATGCTAACCTTGTTAGGAAGCAGGGCTGTGTCAGGCAGAGAAGTTAAATTTAGGCTCAGAATCGAAGGGGGACTGAAGAGGATCTAAAGCATTCTGTATTCCCAAGCAAAGAAATATCTTTGAAGGCACAGCTAGGGTTAAAATCCAAGGCTGCTCATTCTCCAGACAGTTAGTATGAATGACTGCATGGGATAATTGCATTGCTTCTTCATACTAACCACACTACAGCAAAGATTGTTGAATTTATACCAGCTCTTTAACTGCAAAGAACTAGGGAATCAAAAATTAAATCCTAATGAAAGCATAAACATTTCCTCCATCAGTGCATGATCACTCCCACCCCTTAAAGTCTTCTCCGGGTGGAACTAAAAACCCTGCCTGAAACCAAAGGATGCTCCTGACACTGAAAATAAACCTAAAACACTAAATGAAAATCAGCAAAAAACCACATCCGAGCAGGACTGAACTTGACTGGTAGGGCTTCCTGCATGACAGTGTCACTGTGGATTACTGCACAAAATTGAAATCTGTGCACTGTGTCAGGCCCTCAACAAACAGAACTGGTGACCGTAAACTCCACTTTGGCTCTCAGTACCTCACACCTCGTCACTTACACTGGTGGTGAAAGCATGCCAAACAGCTACCCTGCTAACCTAAATATTGCAATTTATACCAAACATACGTATTGCAATGCAGCCACAAAACGACTGCAAAAGAAGCAGGAAGATGATGGCCTAGGTTCTGCAGGGGAACTGCAAACCATGACTTACTGAGCAAACCAAAGCCTTGGCTTTGCAGGGTGTGGGCAATAGATTGTAGCAGTGGCTCCACTGAGGCCTGTGCATGCCACTGCCAACATCAAACAGCTACAGGATCAACACCCACCAGAGGAAGAGCTGGGTAACTATAACACAGAGGTGAAACTGAGACTGAGACAAATACCATACCACCAAATACAGAAGAAAGCAATGTCAAAGGAAAACACTTCCTCAGTTATCTGAAGTGATCACAGACTTTTCATCAAAAGACATGGAGGAAAACCAATACAGAGCCGCTGGAGAAAGCACTGCAGAGAAAGTATCACAGTGTGTGCTAAATGAAATAGGGGAGTAGTGCAAATAATAAAAAAACCCAAACCCAAATGATGTCTTATGCATCATGGATTGCACCTCCTGCTGAAAGGCAGATGGATTTGCTTTCTTTACATTTTGGCAATATTTAGTGTGTTTGTTGTACAAGTAGGGAATGATTGTAACAAAGTAACCCTAATGTTTTTCTGCACGTTGGGTATAAGATGCAACAATTTTTCATCAATCTGAACGGTAACTTCACTTCTTGCTCCGCTGCCAGGAAAAAAGCAGTCATAGAAATCCCAGACAAAGCACTATTACACTATTACTGTTCTTTTTTTCAATAGCATTTTCTCTCAATTTCAACTTTTGTTGCTGTGCAAAGTTTTGTGTAACACCAAGGGACAAGAAGCAGAGTTCTAAAGGACAGAAAATGTGATTTTATCACTAATATGAACTTGGAAATACCATATTCATATGACACAATATGCTGAACAGCATAAGCCTTCTCTATTGTTCAAAACATCTTAATGGAGAGGCTTTATTGTAATAGCCTCCATGTGAGGTATCATCTCTTAAAGCTTGTATCATATGCTCTGGCCACTTTGACAACAGGGCAGCTGTGTGCCCAGGCCAAATCTGGATCAGGCAAGACAGACATGTGCAGATCTTGTACAAAATACTGGGGGGCCACAGCTTAAAAAAAAAACCAACTAAAACCAAAAACCAAAATGAAAGCAAAAACAAAACAAACAAAAAACCCCAGAGAGATGGAGTTTTAGTCTAATTTTCTGCTCACTTTGCATCAGTATAAATAATTAGACAGCATGCAAGGATTAAAAGAGTCAAAATAAATGGTTAAATTATTGGACCAGTTCCATTAGTACAAACTCTGTAGACTTCACGGGTCTTTTTCTGACCTATGCTCAGGGCAGAAGCCATAGTTTTTATTAGGTCTACTAGTACTGGGTGCCATTTTTCAGGCTAAACGCCCTGGTGCTTGATGTTGGACATTTAACCTCTGCCAAAAAATCACACTGCTCGATTTTATCTTACAAGGCAAAAACACTTCAATATCTTTCGGCAATACTTGTTTGGGACAGAAGGTGAAAGGGCAAGCCAGCAGTTAGTTTACTGTCTAAAACAATAAAGTCATCAGACAGGCTGAAATGGAAGCAATACATGGCACTCCTTCTTGCTGACAAGATTTCACCATCACTTTTTTCACATTTTTGATGTAGGCTGAATTTCAAGGAAGGTTTGTACATTGCCAGAACAGACCTGTTTTAAAGCATTTAAAGCGCCACCAAAAAAAACCCCCAGAACTCCCCAAAAAACTAATAAAACCAAAAACACCTGTCAAGAACATTCCTCAAAAAAACCTCCAACCCTCAAATCCCAAAATCCAACCCCATTCCTATAGCTTTGAAAGCAATTTCATGGCACTTTATTCCCCTACAACCACCCCTCTAAATTATAGTTCAGACTTTCAGTTTCATTCTCAGAAGTTAGAACTGTAACTATTACCTACCTACAAAAAAGAATATTATTAATCTTCTCCCTTTATAATTCTGCCAAAAACTCAAGAGAATCTGGCTTTGTCCTAATGTTAATCCCACATTCCTTTTGCCTCAGCATTCAGAGACAAACCAGTCCTCTGGGACAGCAGAGTCGAGTCTACAAAAAAGTGTCCCTGCCAATGGCCAGCTGTTCCCAATTCTCTCATTTTTAAAAGGGACAATTTTTCAGAAAGCAGCCAAGTTCACATTTGCATTGCCCTCCACTGGTGTAATTATTTATATCATATTATATTGAAAACAACTTTGTCTCAAACCATGACAACTTTTTTTTTCTTAATTTGCATGGTGAAAATTAAAAGATTTGATGCAATAGAATATGAAGCTCTTAGAGCTTTCCAGTGCGTTTGTTGGAGTAGTTCACACAGTAATTCACACTCTCCTTTGAAATCGATTTTGGCTCCATTTATGGCAGCTGGTTGAAGATGAGCAACATCTAAAAACCTGAAAATTCACAAATGCCTGCTAGATTGAAGTAGCAAGATGATAGGATACCTTGTCATCGGTAGCTTGATAAAATGGTTATGAGAACTCCATTCTTATTTAATATGTATCTGCCTTTACAGCTGCATAAATACCCTTCAATGTATACCCTGCAAAGTCACAGCAAGAGGAGCCCAAGAAGATCCCACACTTGTCTGAGGAAAAATAAACACTTGAAAACAAAATACAATAATTTAAGCTGAAGCTTTAATAGATACTCTCTTCCATATAGAAACAGGTGTTTAGGACTTGAATAGAATGTTCAGAAATAAGGTGTGACTGCAAATAGAAAAATAACCTTTAGAAGTTGCATTCTTTTCTGCTTACAGGCTATCCCCTCTTGCACTGGAAGGGAGTCCAGGTATAAGACAGGTGCAGGTGACAACTGAGGGAGCGCTTTGTGCAAGTCCAGTATTCTGTTGAGCAGCATTTTTTGCCTTTAACTTGGATCCTGACAATTTTTCCAGGGCATGGTTCATGCAAACAAAGCCTGGAATATTAAATTTCACAGTTCCTAGATGGATTCCTGACATGGATGCTAACAAAAACCTTAGAGCTGTGGGCAAACCTGGTGCCCTGTGCCATGACACTCCAAACCTCTTACATCCGTGTAGAGCAACCACTGGGAAATTCCCTCCGAGAAATGAACATAAAGCTTCCAGCACACATTTTTCTCTCATCCATACATCAAGAGGGTATCACTGACAACACAAGATTAACCACATCAGATATTGACTGGCAAAATCAAGGACTCATAAGGCAGTAATCAAGCCAGCAGGTTCAATTAGCAGGTAGAGGGATGTTGCAGGTGTTGCAGGATGCTGCACCCCAAGGGAGACAAGCCAGCAAGGGGCTGGCTCACAGCTCCCTGTGATACCAGAAGCAGCAGAAGCAAAGAGCTCTGCCTGCCTGCCACAGAGGTAAGATACCACCACACAGCTAATTAGCAACATCTCATCTCTTGAAGGGAAAAACCCCTCTTGCTCTTGCTGAGCCTCTGCTGAGCTCCTGCTGTCACACTTTTCTTCTAATTTGAAAAAGAAAACTACAATTCTGACAGCCCTTGTTTGAAAATTGCTAGCTCCTGTTCTAATCAGACAAAACTTTAAATCACATCCACCTTGATTTCTGAAAAGTTTTACTTGTAGGATAACTTTCTATCACCATTTAGTATCAGCTTATTCATGTAACTGTAATGTACCGCCCTACCTTGGACAATGGTTCTCCTTCTGTTTCCTACATGTTGGCAGACCACATGCAGACTCTCACCCCTGATCATTTTTTACTGGTCACAGCAGGACTTTAAAAAGGATATATTTTACTACACAGATGAGCAATCACTTTCAAACCCCTTTGCAGTATTTTCCTACCCACTGTGCTTCAATTCACAATTTGACGCCATTCAAAAATAGCAGTCTCTTGTCTGTGTATGATATTGCAGCCTGTCTTAGGGTAAATGCTTAATTTGAAATCATCACCACTTAATGGTATATTCTTTTCCCTGTAGTGCAATTTAAAAGAGTGATACAAAGAATATTTTGGAGAGCTTAGTATATGCCTAGCTGATTATGTCCCTCACTTCTCATCTCATGATCTCTAATATATTTTGGATTTTGACCCTGTATGTCCTGTAGAAATTTGTGTGTAACATGAATCAACTACCTAAGGCTAATGATGTTCGCTGCTTAAAGTGGGCTGTCTGTTCTGCTGGCTGAAGTCTGTTTTTTCCACTGTGTTTAAAAATATTGTCTGCTTTGAACTGTAAAGTAAATGAAACAAATGGAAATAATGACTATATGGTGATTGATGGTGGGGACAGTGGGGTTAGTTTCATCTTTGTCACTGACCTTTTCCTTAATTTGGAGAGTTTCACTTAACTTACATGAATCTGACCCACTTGCAAAATAGCTATAATACCCCTCTGATGTCACAAGGTAATTTCAATTTGGGCCCTGGCTATAACTGGTCTTTCAACATTTGTGTGCCATTCAGGGTATATACCTTATTTTGACCAAGGAAAATTAATCAAGTCTGGGTAGGTCTCAAGGGAAACGCTTTCCTTTGTATAGCATTGAGCAGTTGATTGCCTCAAAGATCTTGGGAGAAAGTAGAATCATATGACGTTGTTGGCCTAAAAAGGATCACGAGGCTTAAACAGATCCCACATTTCCTTTGAGTCTCTGTCAGGCTATTGCCTGTCTCTCCATGTCTAGGACAGTCTGGCCTTTAATTGAATGGTTAGGACAAGTTAAAATCCTCAACCAACATACTCTAGACCAGAGTAAAGTATTATTATTCTTTTCAAGAGGAACATATTTAAGATAATTTAAGTCATGTTTAAGGTCATATGAGAAGTCAAGCCCATTTTTATCAAGGAATTAAAATCTGTCAGCCTCTCTGGTCAGCAGAAGGTTGGTTTCAACAGCTATCCCCCGCTCCTTCCTGACTTTTATCTAGGTCATCTTGATACATGCAAATGTTCCACTGAATTTAATGTAGTTACTCTCATGTAGCTTTAGGACCTCTTTTCTGCAGTTTGACAGTAAGAATATTTAGCTGTATGCTTATGTATTTGTCTGCCAACATTCTAGTATTTTGCTGCTATCATGAAAAATCAAGGATTCTGTGTCCTGGAGCAGAACCACATAGAGAAGATAGTGATACAGCACATCTGGTTAGAGAGAAACATTTGTTCTTGATGCTTCTCAAAAAAATATGTTTGGTAGGTACATAACAGTAACTCCAGAGCATGCTTATTTTCTTGGTTCACTGCCTATAGATACATGTCTTCAGAATAAATACTACTTCAGCTATTTCAGGGTAAATTCACCTATGTGACTGGCACTATTTTTGTAAAGACCACTTAATAAAAGGTAACTTCCACAGGTAAAGTATAAACCCCTTACAATATAATGTTTGCATTAATGGGTTTGGGGGCTTTTTTGTTTTTTTGGGGGGGGGGTTTGCTTTTACTAGTTAGCTAGCATTAGTTGCTAAGATGTTAACTTCAAGGTTATAAGAACATTTTAGCAAATGTGAATGGTGTTAACTCTGTAACCACTTCCTCCCTGTTATTTTTAGGGACAATGTGGAGTCAAGTGGTTTACACATATATTACTTGTAAGTCAAGCAGGAAAAGAATTGAAAGTACAGCTTCTTGCAGAAGTATTAAGTTAGCTGCATTTTATACATTGTGTCAGAGTCTGTTCACTTTTTTCCCCTGTGACAAATTCAGAGAAATTCTGTTGGATCCAGCTAAAGTGTTCTGAAACTGCAGCATCTGAGTAAGAAGAGGATTCGCCCACTCTGCAAGAGATGCTCTTGTAGCTGCCTTCCAACCAATCACACGTGGAATACACCTTGCACCTTTCACATTTCTTGTTAAAATTACCCAGCAGAACCTCAGGAAATGTGAACCAAGTAGCCAAACTCTGTGGTGTGGGCTGGGAGCCGAGTGAGAGATGAGCTGAGCAGGAAATATGGGGGTGGACAGCAAGGCAGAGGCAAAGGCTGTGGCCATGCTCCATCGCTCCTTCGCCCTCTGGCCAGTGTGACCACGGCTGCTGTGGCCGCTTGTCCCCTCCCGGTGCTGTACATGGCTCCACGTGCTTTGTGGAGAGGCTTCAACTCTACAAGTCAACCTGAAGTCATTTTGTGGGGAACAAAGGCAGAGACTGAAAGATAGGAAGTGAATGCTGCCTTCTGCAGAGTTATTGTCCAGCAGCCTTTGCCAAGGGAATCTGGGGGATATTTCTTTCAGTAGAAATGTCATATTCCTACTGCAAAGTAAATTGGGACAAATACTGATTTCCTTTAGGAAATCCCTAAAATCTCATTCCATAATATACATATGTTTTATTTTTCCTGCCTTTTGTATTCTGACAATGATCTGCCTGAGGAAGTTTCTTGCAATGTACATAAAATGAAGGAAGAAAGAGAAAATTGAGAAGAGACAATGGCAAAGAAAAATCTCTGTAGGAGCTATGAAACTCTGGGTTTGTATATTACATTTTTGGAGGCAAGTTCTCCTTTAGATGGAAATAATCCTCCCAGAGGGGAAGTTTTTTTCCAAACATTTATTGGATATAAGAAATACTAGGTGTAGATTAAACAGAGTCCTTGAGACAGAGCTGTTTCATCTCTGCCATGCTCAGAGGACATGCAGCATGAGCCCCAACTTGCCTGCAAAGGACAGGGGGAACAAATGTCTCTTGTGGCTGGAAGAACAAAATTAACCTGCGTGTGAAACTGGCTAGAGAAGAAGCATATATACAGGGTAATGTTTGTACCACAACGCTACTTCTATGCCAGAAATTCACTTTCCTCTCCTTAATGAGGGCAAGAGTTAAAACACGGGGAATGAATAAGCATTTCACAATTAAAGGTGAGAGTAGGATGACAGCATACAAGGGGAAAGCCTGTGGTATTGCTACTCGTAATGAGCCTCCAAGAGCTTGAGTCTGTCAAGGGCTTTCACTGGAGTTCTGCTTCCTGAGGAAACTGCTAAATGCCATCTCTCTTGATTATACCTGTGGAAATGGATTTCTTTTCATGCTCATATTAAATCTTAGAAACTAAGGAGTGCTGAAGAACAAAACTACAGATTTCACAAAGGAAGGTGGAAGTGCGTCAGGGCTCCTGCCATTCACTCTTCTTGTATGGTTCAACATATATTTGTGTAGCTGACAATAAGATAATCATGTAAAAATTTGGAAAAGTGATGTGAGTGCAGGGATAATCCAGACAAAATCTGAGCAAGGACTGAGAAGCACAATATGATCTAATGCTCTTCAAGGTGGTGCAGTCCTTCATTTAGCATTGACATTTATTACCTCGACACGTATTGGCAATAGCAGCTTTGCTTTCTGACCAGATGCATTGTGCTGCGTGATATTTTCCTTGTGACACAACTTGTTATAAACAAAGGAGATGGAAGATCAAAGCAACAACCATAGTCATATCAGAGAATTGCTCCCTCAGACTACAGGCTGATAGTTACTGTGCTGTTATACTTCCTATAAAATGTAACAGGGTGCTTTAAATCTCAGAGTACAATCTCTGTAAATATGGTTGTTGGAAAAAAAGAACACAAAAAGCTATCATAACATGAAATCTGTCAAAATGTGGGAGAGTTCATTTAGATACCAAGTTTATTCATTTCAGCACAGATGTAATATATTCTCATCAGCAGTGAGGCGTTTATTCCCCTTACTTTAGGATTTGTAGAGGACATGGTGTGTAGAAGAGTAGTAAACTAGCCTGCTTTTTGGAGATGGCACTTGGATAAATCCACATGCCACTACAGTGCTTTTAAAAAAGGTGACAGTGCCATAATAAAAAGGTTAAAATATCAGGGAATATGTCAAAATGTGTCTTTAAAATTAAAGAGGTAGTTGCTCGTTGGCTACACAGAATCAGGGATATTTCTCAGATGACATTTTGTTTAAGCCCTTCTCCAGTCTGTGAGATCAGGTAGTATGCATATGAAAAATATTTATTGCATTCTGTGGTGCATATACAGACAACCCAATCTCTATGTGTCCATTTCAATAAAACAAGAACATTCCTGAAGTTCTTTTATGTATTGATCAAGCAAAACTACTAAGGACAAAAGAAAAACAAACCATTCCCAGAAAAAGTAGTAGCCTGAAATCTCTGGCGTTCAGTGTTAAAGCAAGACTGGTTCATAAAGAAACAAAATTTTAATTTATTTTTTTTAATTAGGATGGTGTACTTAGAAAAAAAACCCACAGCAATTCTCTGCTCCTTCACCTGGTGGATGGGCTGAAATGCATATTTTAATTCTATTTGTAGATGTTCAGAAATATTGTCAGGGATTCAAAATACCCACAACTGAGCAGAAATGCTACCATTGATGAAGGCCCAGTTTTGGCCCATATAAAATGATGGCATAACGGATATAGGAAATATCTTTAATTCCTTTGAAAAACTTGAAATAGCAGGAAAACCTGCCTTGGTTTCCCTGCATCACTGTGCAATAAGGTTTATCGCAATGTTCAGCCAGAGCATATTTATTGCTTCACATTCCAGCATACAGCATTTATGATTTTAAGATGCAATGCAATAATTGCACATGTCACTTCAATGGTCCTTGTTTTCTCCTCATTGGATTTTCAAACAAAATCCAAAAGGAAGCTCAGAAAGGTACAAGCTGAGAGAGAAAGCAACGGATCTGTTCCTCACGAAGGAGGAACAGAGCACCTCATTCGGCTCCAGTGTCAGCTGCAACACAGTGCAGGGTGTCCCCCATTTCCATACGCTCTCCCAGCCAGTGGCTGCCATAAACAATTCTGCTAAGTTGTCATGTTACAAGCACACTAATCATGGCTCACATTTGGGTGATGGCACAAACAGCATAAATGTCTGTTATGGCCACAATAACTGTTTCAGCACAGGAGCCAAGACAAGGAAGAACAGGAACTGAAGAAAATAAGGCTGTTATACAGAGATCATTCTACTTAATAGATGAAGCTCCAGCTCCAAGAAGCTGCTTTTCTCTTTGCAGCGACCTAATCAAACCTTCACTGCCTCTTGCTGAGATGTGTTTCTACAGCATCATTATTTCCTCTTCTCTAAATCAATGATTTAATTGATTTGTCTGGCTCTTCTATATGACTGTCATTTATTAGAATAGTGAAGAGATATGGGAGCAGACAGAACAACAAAAAGAGATGAGGTGAGAGGAAGCATGTAAAAAAGAAATCATTTTATGGAAAATGTCCATGGAATAATAAACTCTTAAAAAATTTCCCGTGGTATTGTTTTTGTACATACTATACAGTTTCATAGAGAATTGTAATGTATAATACACATAAAAATCACATAGAAATAAGGTGGCCTTTTTAGTGGGAATAAATGTTTTGTTAGAACAAATTCTAGGATGTTCTATTTTATTTCTTTAGAAATAGAGAACTGAAAAAAAACCCCACAGCCAACCATCTTGAAGTATACACCTGTTAAAGGTGCTAAGCAGGCCATTTCAGATGATTGTTTTCAGTTTGACAGTGTAAACTTCAGTGCTTTTTTAAAATTTTGAGATGGCATTACATATCATGAGTACAAAACCCCCAGATGTATAATTACATGCAGTTGTGTAGTCAAGGAGAAATGCAAGTCAACAGAGTGAGCCTTCCTCTAATTTGTCAAAATAGAAATTACCTTCTTCCACCTGAATTGCCACAAAACACCAGATTTCAAGAACAGTCAGCAGTTCATTTTACCTCTACCTCACTGACCATAATTTGAGGAGGTAGCCATATGTGCACATATTTTTGCCTCTTTAGCATAAAAAACTAGGGAAACAATTTTTCTCTATCATTTCTGTACTTTCCTATTCCCATACAAATAAGCAGGGTAAGTTTGCTATGAAGTGTTCCTTTGACTTGCTCTTTAGCTGAACACTCACTCATGTGGTAACCTGGCCATGCCTAAGAGAAACCCCACAGGTGACTACACACCTGTGTTCAGTTTGCTCAGCCTTTTCTTTGGAGAGGAGATCACAGCACAGGCGGGCAAATTTTGCCATCCTTTGGCATGCCAGGTAGTGCCTGACCTTGCCAATCCTCCTCTGGAGGTTCCAGTAGGGAGTGGTGGCACCAAACAGAGAAGCAATGACAGGAGCACCAGCAGGACACAGCTCTATGCTGACAGTTTCCAAGTGCCAAGAAGGAAGGAAGAGGAGAACTGTGGAACAAATGGTGCCTAACAGTAACACTTCCTTTCCTATAACACACTCTTTTTGAGCAACTTCAGCTCTTCCACCTGGAGCAATGTTTGCAAGCTGGATGTCACAGTCTTTCTACTCTCTGCTGAAGGGGGGTGACCCTACAGAGCCTGTCCTCTCAACACACTTCCACCTAAGTCCAGGCTCCTCATTTACCTAATCCTAGCAAGACTTCCCATACCACAGGCGTATATTTGGCCCCTGATGGATGGCTCTGCAACCCAGTGCTGGAAGGGTAGGTGCAAATGGATACAGAGTTTTAGTAATGTGTTAATAAAAAACCCCACTAAGATCAAAATACCTTCCATAAAGTTAGCATGAAAAGTGATGTGTTGAGTTAAATTGCGCTAAGGGATAAATGGCAAATGCCTGCTTATCTCTCTAAGTGGGGCTTTCATGAATAATCTAGGATGTTTGCTAATGATAATGAAAGCATCTATGCCTTATGTATTAGAATTACTTCTCCCTTAGCCTTTGCAGGATAAAAGCTTTCCCTATCGTTGTACACCAGGCCACAATGAAGGGCAGCTAAGCAAGGCTTGATTTTTATGTTGACAGTCTACTGCAGTTAGAGGTGAGTTCTGGTTATTTGCTTTCCCACAAGCCCACAAAAAATGGTACTACACACCCATGTCATAGTAAAAACTATATTTTATATTTCTCAGCTAATGGTTATCTTTTAACAACACATATCTAAATGTTAAAACCAGCCAAAAGTCTGTAAAAAGCAACTCTACCAGTTACCTCTATGACACTGGCCTGGTGGAGTCATTAAACAAGAGGCCTGGCTTTAAATTCAAAATTCAGCTGATACATGTACTATCCCATTACTTTTAAGGTTTGCATCAGGAAGGGTGAGGTCAAGTACAGACCTGGTGGAAAATAATCAACTCTTTTTATAGGAAAAATATACTGACAGGAATAACCCTGCCGAATTACAAAAGGGGAAGCAGTGTGGAGATGGGAACAGACTATAGGTTAGTCAGTTTATTAGGGCTTCTAGAATTCGTAGCTTACCCAAGAGACATTTTAGTTACAGGCTAATGAACTGGAAAAGATACTTGAAGAAAAAGGATATCCTAGTTGATATAGTTCACAAAGCATTAGTTAAGCTTTGTGAGTCTGATGGACAACAAATTATGTTTGAAACAGCTCAAATCTAAAGAACATTTTTCTGTGTCATTTGTTTCAACTTGTTCTTCTTTGTCACCTAAAATCAAGAGAGTAGCTCTGCAGCAGGAATTTATGGGCCACATCAGTGGCAAGTTTACTCTCCTACCATCTCCCTCGTACTTCTTTCCTGTCTGAACTCAAAGGGGCAGAGACTACCTCTCTTGAACAATGGAAGATTTAAGCTGGAGCAGGCCTGCCGTTCGCTAATTTATGACCATTTCACATTGCTCTGGCAGCATAGAAGAGCCTTAAGAGGATGTAAAAGGGTAACTTACACTACTTTAGTTCCCCCGTTATATTGCCGGTGATGTTTGTTCAGAGTAACCAGTAATCCAGATGGAAATGTTCATAGTTACAGTTTGATTGCATGCACAGTATTGCTACAACTGTACAGCTTGGGATATTTGGTCCTGTTGTCAAGAACATAGGAAGATTTACTAATTACAGCACAGTCTCTGTAGCATTCCCTGAGCCCTAAGACAGAGAAGCTGCAAACATAGTGTGGCCTGCAACTACAAATTGCTTTCTCCTGTTATGCATCATCATAGAATCTTAGAATGGTTTGGGTTGGAGGGGACCTTAATGATCACTTAGTTCCTGTTGTGGACAGGGACACCTGGCACTAGACCAGGTTGCTCAAAGCCTCATCCAACCTGGCCTTGAACACTTCCAGGGATGGGACATCCGTAGCTTCTCTGGGCAACCTGTCCCTGTGATTCACTACCCTCTGGGTAAAAAATTTCTCCCCAGTCTAAATCTCTCTTCCTTTGGTTTAAAATCAGTCTCCTTCATCCTGTCACTGTCCACCTGTGTAAAAAATCATTCTCCCTCCTTTTTATAAGCCCCTTTAAGTACTGTAATAATATTACAGAAGAACATAAGCAAACCACACTGGAATGTAAAAAAGATCCAGACAACCTAGTATTCTGTTTCCACCAATGGTCAAATGCCATGCCTAAGGAACATGGTCCCCCTCTGAGTCTCTCCTATCATTCAACCTTTGCCAGTTCAGGGAATTCCTGAAACAGAGTTGGTTTCTGGGCACTGAGCATTCCTTCACAGATTTTCCTTACGTAAGTTCATGCAATCTTCATCCAAATGCCCGTAAACCATTAGCATATACAAGGGAATTCCTCAGGTCTGTTACCATATCCTTTATTTTGAATTTAGATTCTGTTAGCTCTATTTCATGTCTTTTTGTTCTTGTAGAGGATGAAGCTGTGAATGATCAATCATTATGCACCCTGTCATGTCACTCACTGGTCTACATCCCTCAGGCATTTCTTTTTCAGTCTGAAGGATTCCCGTCTGTTTAATCCTGTCTTCAAGTGAAGTTGTCCAATAACTGTGACAAGCCTGTTACCATTTTCTGAACCTTTCTAGTTCAGTTCTTCTCTATCCTTTAAAATGCAAGGACCAGAACAGCATGAAGTATTCAGAGGTGGGAAATTATTGTCTATTGTGTTCACTGATCTTTTCCTCGTAGTTTCTAACGCTTTGTACAGCTACTAGTGAATTCATTCAGTTCAAATGAAAAACAGCCTCAGTTTAAGATTTAATTTCTGGATTGACTTTTCTTGACTGCAGTTGGGCACTGAGAACAAATTTTCATAAAACTGTCCATGTTACAAACTTGGAGTCTTATTCTCTAGCACTGCTAGTAAATGAAGAGTTTGTATAAACTTAGGGGTACTTTTTCCTTTCACATTTGAGTTATATTAAATTTCAGTTGCCACTGTGTTATTATCAAGATCATGGTATCTTTCACCAATATTTCTTTCTTACTCTCTCACATTAGTTAGTGTTATTTGCAAAGTTTTTCATATCACTGCTCATCACCTTTCCTAGATTTTTAATGGATATGGATATATTGCACAGCAGTATCCTTGCAGAACTTCCTACTGTCTCTTTCCACTGCCAAATTATTCATTTATTCCCATCACAAAATCACAGAACGGGTCAGAAAGAGACCATAGTGGGTCATCCAGTCCAACCTCCCTGCTCAATCAGGGTCAGCCCAGAGCACATGGCACAGGATTGACTCCGGACAGTTCTGGAATATCTCCAGTGAGGGAGACTCCACACCCTCCCTGGGCAGCCTTTTCCAGTGCTTGGTAACTGCACAGTGAAGAAATTCTTCCTGATGTAGGTGGAACTTTCTGTACATCTGTTTCTGCCCACTGCCTCTTGTCCTGTTGCTGGGCACCACTGAGAAGAGCCTGGTCTATCCCCTTGACACCCTCCCTGCAGATTCTTGCATCTTTTGATAATGATCATTTAACATTTTTTTATCCATGCAAAGATATTTCTCCTCATACCATTGTTACAAGGTTTCACTAAGAGACTTTACACCTAATCCAAAATCCTCTGGAAATCCAGGTGGACTACATTGACTCAATCACTTTAAAGTGAATATTTGGACAACTCTTGTGAGACGTGGCTTCTCCTCACAGGAGGGATTTCACTTCTCACCAGGGTGCTATATTTCTCCAGCCTTTCCCTTGTACCTCCTCACTGGTCTCTAGTTCCTCAGATCTAATCTGGAAGGCTTTAGCTTTTCCCATTACAAATGCAATGGAACAGCTATGTTTGAATTATTACTCTTTTATTACCTATTTATTTAGTAGGTCTCCTCTGCTGTAATGGCAGGTTTTTCTGACGTGCCTACAGGATTAGGGCACTTTGAATATCCTATTATAACAGTTGTCTATTGATCACATTGAACTGAGTTTAGCACCATTGAAGGAAAGATGGTCTCAGTCACTTGAGTCGGCATAACAAAGAGTATATTAA
>VYZT01040403.1:0-25216 GCA_013400735.1 Pomatostomus ruficeps
ATAAGACATATTTCATATCACATAAAACAGATAAAGGTTAGGAGGATTCCCTTTCATGAAGAAATTGCTAACGCTCTCAACAACTTTCCCATAGACTTGGTAAATTAATTCACTGGCTAAAGACATGAAAACTGACTCAATGAGATGACACTCTAGGGTTCCATAGTCATTGCCAGTCCCACAAAATAGAAGAAGAAATATGTCCTCTTCTAGCTGCCAATTTTGTTAATTTATTCATGCCCTCATCAGAGATGCCAAACTACATGCCACCTAGAGCACATATATTTCCCTCAGTTTTCCTCCACTGTCTTTCTAAAATAAACCTGGCCCAAACTCTGCATTGGCTGGCACTCAAGCACATTGGATAGTCATTCTGAGGACACAAAATCCTAGCAAATATTGTATGTGTTAGACAGGAAATGTGCACTCCCTTAGATCATGGATCCAGTATTATAAAACTTACTCCTTATTGTCACATCTGTTTATTGCAGTTGTTTGCTTTATCTTGCTTTACGTGATGAACTTTTGGGGGTAGACGGCATGCAAACATATGTGTCTGTGTTAGTCAAAGGAAACAAAACCTTTATATAGTATCTGAATAGCTGAACTATTTTTATTAAAAGAAAAAAAAAATGGGTGTTGTTCCACACTACATTTTATTTCATTATAAGAGACTTAAACAAGAAAGGAGTTGGATTTGCTTTCATTCTGAATTTAAGCTCATAAAGCAAGAGAGCTTAACGTAAGTCATAATGGGTATGGTCAAATATTCATCTAGTCCTAAATATTTAGGGAAAACTATTGAGGAATATTTCCACTCTGCCAGCCACCAGTTCCCTTCTCAGCGTTCAGGGCTCTGCCCACAAAGGTGCTCTTGAGCTGCAGGCTGTATCTCACCTTTGTGTTTAGGATCTCTTGACTCGCATTTCCTCCTCAAATCTGTTTCCACAATTCATTAACATTTCCAGCATCTTCTAAGACTCTGTGTCAAGGAGTTTCACTAATTACTAAGTATGAGAAAAAATTCTTAATTTTATTTGTTTCGAACCTGTTTTCTGGTCATTTAAGTTAGCATAGTTGGTTTTAATACCATGAGAACTACCAGGTACAAGTAAAAGGCAAAGCACCCAGAAAACAGGAAACTCAGCAGATATGCACAGAGCTGACTTTGAGAATTGCATATTCTTGTACTTTTTACATATTCTTGCCTCTTTGTTTCATTAATCATCTTCATTCCAGAAAATCAGAAGACTGTACATATTTTCTTCTGTACTAAAGTATGCTCTCTCATAACATCTGACTTGCTTAAGGGATTTTCTCCAAGTTTATTGGATATCCCAATATACTTAATCAACAGGACCACCTTTACACATAATTTTCATCAATTCCTTAAAATAATTTTGCTTTTTTGGTCAGTAATTTTCATATCTTGTGATAGGCCAAAAAAGTTCATGGTTAATGGCAGATTTGGCAGGAACCTCAAAACAAGCTAGGAAAATGTTACCTGGAATATTAAGAATAATTTTGCTGCATTCACAGTTAAAAAGGGAGATTTTACTATTTTAATAGCAAAATGTAACTCAGAAACTCACAGTTCGACTGTGTTGTAAATTTAGTTAGTAAGAAAATAATCAGTTCATGTAGTAAAAAAAAATTTTTTGAGAATATGTCCCACGACAATTTAGTGCCCAGAGAGACACTTGTAGTTGCTAATTTTCTGCCAGTACTTGAATAAATGCCTGCATGTGAGTGATATGCCTGCAAGTGCCATTTTTTAAGGATCACTGCGTTTATCAACTTCCCAAAACAAGCCTTGTTAAGCAATGAGTGAGCTACATGATTTTATAGTCTGCCAAGTCTTATTGGAACACTGTGATGGAACAACATTTTGAAAGAAAGAAGTATTTAGAAACAAAATTGTTTTAGTTTTGTTTAGAAACAAGAAGGGTGGGAGGAAGTGTTTTACCATTTTCTCCTGTATGTGAAAATCCCAAATCAAGACTACTTAAAGAAAGAAAGAGAGAGAGAGAGAGAAAGGGAGCAAGAGCACGACTGTCTTGCCTATGTGAAAACCAGAATCTCTGTCAAGTAGCTTTTATAGGCCTTGGTACAGCTTAGACTAGATTGATTTGATTGTTGTGTCTGGGGATTCAGCCTGGGGAAAAAATAGTGAAAATGAAAGCATCCTTATTGATTAATCCATCTCCTTTTGTCTTTTGATTTAGAGGTTCAGCTTCAGAGTCTGCCCAGGATATACAAGGCATGTCAGAGAAGACTGCCTTGGTGAAGGTGAGCTGACAGCTGAGAGGCATTTTTAATATGCATGTAGCTGAGAAATGAAAGACATTGATCTGCACTTAAAGGAACATTATGTGCACTGGTTTATAGAGCAAAGAAGTTGGTCTCTAGGTCTGGTTGGTTTATTACAGCACGATAAGTCAAAACAGTGGAAAGGCTAACAATGACAAGGGACTTATCTGTAAATTCAAGTTTAATTTAAACTGCAGAAAGCTTAAATTATGATAATGTATTATTCAGATCACATGAACAATGGGGCAAGTAGCTCATTATCTCAAATATCGGTATGTTAAATACCACTGTTAGGTAAAACTATGTCTCTTAGCACTGTGCTAAGACAATATATTTCTGATTTACTTATTGATAAGTTAATTCTTGCATAAAATTTTAAAAAATAAATAATTTTAAGTCCTTGAGAAAGTTCAATATGGGAATGTTATTCTTCAAAAATCATGGCTTTGATATGTTCAAAGATATAGTTCTATTAAGCCCTTCCTTAACTGAGAGCCTCTAATGTAAATATTAATGTTATCAATAAAAGAACCTAGAAATTCAGTATTACAGATTCTCAGGATATTTTCAGCTGATGGTCAGATGCACCTATAAAACACTTTGCTACCTCAAGGCAAGCTTGCAAGGTGTAGCGTGTGCCTCTTTCCCCCACAGACAGTCTCTGTGAGAAGCACCTCAGGATGCCCACATTCATATCAGGCATCAGAAACAAAGCAATGCCCAGATGAGCAGAATTTTTCTGGAAGAAATCAGACTGTCAGTGCTCAGAGAAATGTGTTAAACAACCTTCAAATAAAGCCTTTCACTAGGATTATTTTTTTTAGTCATAAACCCCCTAAATCTTTCTCTTCTACCTTCTACCTGAACAAAACAGATAAGCTTTTTGTCTTACAGCACTCAGATACCAAGACATTAAATAGGTCTTAGAAAAGACTCATAATGTGTCAAGGCATTGTAGGATTCTGTTCAGCTGTAAAATTAAAACTGGGAGATAAAGTTAAATATTGATATGATAAAGTACTAATGCTCACAGTGGCCTTTGCTAAGCATGTGTTCATGTGTGTTCACAAGCAATACATCATATTGCCCATGCAGAAAAAGACAGATTTAATCTTGTTCAGGCATAATAGCAAAATTCAAGAGAAATGAAGCAAAATTCATTCTCTCTCTTCCACTGGATCATTCTGTCACATTTGTGTAAAACAATATTCACTCTCAGATTCTACTAAAATATCTGACCCCTGTGCTGATTTCTTCCATGTGCAGAAGTTAATTTGTGCATATTGTTTCCTCTTCCCTCCAAAACAGACAAGAAAATAAGAAAAAAATCCCAGGTCTCTCTGAATGGTATCATACACACAGACTTTCCTGAAGTATTGATTCAGCCAGAAAATCAAGTATGGATTCCAAATTGTTGGGGTTTTTTTCCGAGCCCCATGTGCGTTCTTTGTCTCACTTCAGCCTCGTGCTTTTTTTCTTTTACTTCTGACCCATTCTCTCTTCTCTTTTTCTCTCAGTACTGCTTTTTCTGGGATAGTCTAGGGCTCATTATTCTTGGATAAATAATATGGCATATTTAGTCTTAGGGGAAGTTGCTGAGCATAAAACTTGAGGGAATGGGCAATATCCACCAATTCATGTCATAATCAATCAAAAAGACTTGATAGTGGAAGAAGATAATTTTTCTGTGAGTATCCTGACACAGAATTTCAGAAAATATGAACATATTAGAGGTCTTTAAAACTGCAGGGACACATCTGTATCAGCTGTAATTATCTCATAATATAAAGCCAAATATATCACTTTTGCTCACAAAAAACTGTCTGTCAATCTCAATTAAATATATAAAAGTAGGTCTTTTCAGTGAGGAAGTATTTTTAATAACTGCATTTTCCAGATTAACTGCACTTCTGAGTTGCTAAAATAGCTACTGCAAGTGCTTGAGTAAAGAAATGAACCTAATTTATTTTGGACTTTAACCTACATCCATACACTACTGATAAAAAGAAGGCCAAATTACAGGGGTCATAAGAGGTTCATACCAGGGCCAACATAGAATATTAGCCTTTTTTCACCCTGGATGACTCTAGCTCTTTAACACTGGCTGTGAACTACATTGCAGTTACAACTTCCGTTACTTAGCGAAATCAGGATGTCTGCCTTCACGTTCTAACACAGAGCCTGCTGCATTCAGTGCGACTTCCTCCCCAGCTGCCAGCCTAGACACCTCACCTGAACATAAATGATCAATGCTAGAAGTGAAGATTTTCACGGCTTATTACCTGTGACAATTTACTGGCAATTGTTTCTCTACCCTCTGGGTCTGATTCATGTTTCAGTTATACTCATGTAAATACAGAGAAGCTTTACCAAGTTAAAGGAATAAAAATCAGTGAAAAATTGTGGTGAGAATAAAATTAAAGCCCCTTGTTTTAAATTTGGAGATCTCCAAAGGCAACAAGGCAGGGTAAGATTGCTTTATACTTCACTTTAGACCCATTTAATTGATATCAGACTACAAAAATTGGTCTTACAATCTGTCAAACTATATTGATACTTTATATATGAAAATCTTATTTTTAAATTCCAATAAATCCTGATATATTTAAAAGCCTCATCCTTTAAAAATTTTCATAAAGCATATAACACCAATGGCTTCTGTAAAAATCTACTAAATGTAGTAATAGCACAATCTAAAGAACAGCATCAGCAGTTTTAAAATCTGAGCTTTTCATATTCAGGTTGTCAACACATGAAGACATACTAGTCTCAGAATAAACTCAGTTTGTGTCATTTAGTACAGTCATACTATCATCAAAGTTTCTATAAATATGTATCATGAAACACCGGAAATTTCAGTCTGTAATAGCTACATAACAGTTCCACAAGATACCAAAAATGCAAGTGTCTTTGAGGATTTAGCTCAATTACTATTAAAGTCAGGAGAGTTAAGCACTTGCAAGAGGACTTTTCTGTTTTGGCAGGGCCAAGCGTTTTACTGTCGTAGGGATGCAAAAAACAACCTGACTGGAATAGTTCCTTGGCCAAGTAAATCAAAGGATCTCCACTGACTTCAAAAGAATGTGTGGATTTACATTATGTGGAGAGCTGTCTATTTGTTCATGCTTCTAGATTAGATGTCATTACTATTACTAGGAAAAGGTCAAACCAAGTGTCTATGTTATAAAACAAAAATCTAAACAACCATGCAAGGCTAAAACACATGTTAATGAAAAATGTCCTCTTTACCACTCACAGTTTAACTTTCAGAACTAGGCACCTTGGACTTAACAAATCTTCTGAATGCTTCTTCAGAGAATAAAACAAACATCTGTTTAATTTTGAAGAAATGTGCTATTATTCTGGTTGTGATTTTAACATAGATGCCTTACTGTTGCTTACATGTCAAATTCTGGGGTGTGGAACCTTTTTGAGCTCTTATGATAAATTTGTATAAACAGAATTGCATAAAAAAATACTTATGTAATAAGCATAAAAAAGTTTGTAATTTAAATTAGTCATCTGAATTTCATGCTCAGTTCTTTATTCCATCCCTTGAAGTCCTAGTAAGTTTCACAAAATCTTGGTTGTACTGTTATCTAACCACTGTGTGCCCACATTCCTACTGACAAGTCCCAACAGTGGAGGTATTCAAACCACTTAACTCTGGCAAATAATTTGATTCTAAGTAGAAGGCCTTGTGATGAAATAAGAACCTACGGGGAGTTATTCAGAGTATTTAGGTTAGGAGCTTAAGCACTACTCAAATAGTCCTTTCCATAATGACCACATTTCTATCCCTGGGCCGAAACAAATTTGCTTGTGTCAAAACACAACTCAAGACTTCCATCAGCTTCATTTCCAAATGGGGAGCCACAAAATAACTGCCAGATTATCTAAAAAAATTACTATACCTTTAAACACATATCTATTTTGCTTGCTTTGAGTTGTGGGTGGTTGTGGGGACAATGTGAAAATGAAGTATTGGAAAGGGTAAGAAGCCTATTTCAAAGAATTGATTACACTTTTTCTGTGAACACTGCAGGCAGGGGAACCAAAAAAAAAAATTAATCTACTTTCACAGCAATACTGAAAGACATTTAGCATGTTCTAGGTTTTTGTAGAAAAAAGATATTATGACTACTAACAAAAAAGTGTGATTTTTGTTTTTGATTTTTTTACCAGATTCTTGCCAATAACCCAGAATTCTACATATATAGCAGAGGAGCTACAGGGAACCTGTACTGTTCTGGAACCACATCTGTATGCACAGTGAAGCCAAAAAAATGGCATTAAACATTTATGCTGAGGGATCTAAATCACCGCCTTCTACATGAAATCCTTACAGTGAAGACAAAGTTTAGGAGCCAGAACTAGGCAACCTGTATCCTGCACCCTGTGATGTAAGCTACACAATTTATATACTAGATATGGCATTGAGATTCTAAGTTGTCCTCTGAAAATTTGACGGTGAAATCCTATTTATAGCCAGGAGTTGGAGAAGCCATGTAAAATTTTGTTTTGTTTACTTTTTTCATTAACAGCACGTAAATGATATTCAAGCAACTCACCCTCCCAGCATAATGCATAACAGTGAAGGTGGAGCCCAGATCCTTTGGGGCAAGGTTACCATTTCCATCTTTTGTGGAGGAATAGACTGCATTTGTGTCTGATGTATCCAGGTAAGACTGAATGCGTTTAGAAAGACACTGTTCCACTGACCAAACAGATTGGCTTTCTTCATCCAGCATTGACAAAAAGCCTGATGGTTTCTGAAATGAAAAATAGATTTTTCTCCTTTTATACAGGAGCAATAGAATTTCAGTTGTTCCTCATAGAGTAACACAGTTTGTAATTTAGTAAACAGAAACATATATCACCTCAAAAAAAAAGGAAAAATAAAAAAAATTAAAATATTTTGGCAAGTGTTCAAGGCTGGTTCTTTGGTAAGAAATACAGGGAACAGTATTTCAGTTGCCAAAAATGATCACCACTGACGATCTTTCAGAAACTGATTGTGTTACTTGTTCCTTAGAAGTTGTGCTCCAGACACTACCTTCAGTCACTAAAGAAACTGTCGGGCTCAGGACAGAGACTCATCACTCCTACGGCAGCACAGTCACCACACCACGCCACACAGATGTTACACATGGGTCAGAACAGGCACCTTCCTCTGCCCTGGGCAGTTAGCAAGCTCTGTGAGCCACTGAGCTGTGGCCTCTGAACTCTCACAAATTTATAATGCAAGCAAAAGTTTGTATTAGCCTAATATGCACAGACTGTGCACAAACACACATGGTGCAAAACGGATATGGAAACTACCTGAAAGAAAAAATCCAAGGCTGCAGTATGGTTACCAGGAGAATAGATCGTTTCCATGGCAACTCCCTCTTGTACACATTCTGCTTGCTCTTGTAGGAAAAGCACTTCATTGATGTACTGGTGTATCTTCTCATTGGTCATATTGACACACAGCTATTGTAAAATTAAGAAAAAATGAGTATTAGGCATTTACTGGATAATTCATCAATGCAGCTTTCACTGCATGTCTAATATATTTTTTGATGAAATGTCAATCCACAATATGTTATCTCTTGGTAGACCACAGATTTACGAAGACCCTAGGGAAATTTAGATTTTAACAGCTATTACTATTAGATTGGGAATACACAGTTTTCTGCCTGCACAATTCATTCTGCATTCCATGTAAGTTATCAAATACCAGCATTATCAAATACAGTGCAAATTTACACAAAGTAGGGTAGCTCTACATATAAATTGGTACATTTAATATTCTTCTGCATCTTACATTCAGAAAAGTTATATAAATACAATGTGTTTTTAGAAAAAAAACCCCCTACATATTTATTTAAGAGCCTGAGTCTGTAGTTAGTTCAGTGCTAAAAAAGACAAAACTCTTTCCACATTTAACATCACTGCAGTCAAAAGCAGTCTCTGAAGAACTCACTGTGTTTTACCAAAATATATAAAACACCTAGGGACATTTTACTAGATGCCACTCTCTATTTTATAGATATGCTAAAGGAAGCTTGGCAAGAAAATGGTGTTCCATAGAATCGTCCAAAGTTTGGAGAGATAAATAGTGTAGGAACTTCTCAAATATTTTCTTTGATTGCCTTATAGTATGTAAAACTAAACAGATTCACAGAAATCTGATTTTCAATTAAAAACAGGTGGGAATTATATCACCTTATATGTGTGCTTTTGTATTTTATTCAAAGTCCACGTGCAAAAATAAGTAAATATTTAATCACTTTGTGGAATAAATGTTTTAATTGTTCTTTTGACATTAAAATGGAAATTTTAGTTGAAAATTTGAAAACCTCCTCCAAGGCTACATTAACTATCACTAAGAAATAAAGAAAACAGAAACTTCTAACAGGGTAGGAGAACATACCAGGAATGATACACGGAATGCCTGGATACATTTTCTTTTCAGTCTAAACCAGTCATATATTCGTGTTGGCCAGCCATAATTATATCTTCCAAGAATAAAGTGTGTAAAAGCAATTCCACCAGCAAGTCATATTAAAAGGTATGAAATATTTAGATCAATCCTAAAATTACATGGTTGAACACCCAGATGAGGGAAGAGAACCCAAGTGACGGGTAACAGTTGCCTGAATTTTCCATTAACACCTCCTGTTAGTATAGTCAGCTTGTACTTGCTATACAATGCAATAGACTAGTGTGAAAATCAGTAAGAAGAAATGAGACAAAGCTCATTTTATAACCAAATGTCTACTATTAACTGTCTTTACTAATGCATAATAGTGCAGACAAAAGACAGTCTCGAATAAACCCTGTATTTCTTCTAAAGTGGGATTTACAAACATTCAGATCATTATCTCATTTTATTAACAACAGAAGCATACAACTGACTTCCAGTATCTACTTATTTTATGGAAAAGACAGCTTTTTTAACTCTGTGGCAGGCAAAATGTGCTTTACTGCTCACTTCTGGAATTCTAATTACAAAATCTTTCCAGAAGCTTGTTAACATTATTTTATAAGGCAGACAAGCTTACACCTTGCAGGATATGGTAAAGCCCTAAAATGATGCATGCTGCTTATATCTTTATTTGCAGATGACTTATTTAGAGAACCAAGTCATTCAACTTTACAAAGGTGTATTTTACAATAAGAAAAGCTGTCAAAATCCCTATAGAATCAAGCTTACCTTTTATCATGAGCCAATCTCTTAAAATGCATTAAAAACCAAAAAAGTAGTTGAGAACCTGACTGTGCAGCAAAATTATTAAACTACACAATTTGAGATGAAGGGAAGACTGTCTTAGACACATCTTAAAAAGATCTGATAAATAGCATTGGTTTTAAGAGGCAAAATAAAAGGAATAGTATTTTGTTAAAACATTCATACATAGCATGCTTGGAAAAGAAAGAAAGAAAAACCAGATTTTTAAATTCTACTAGCCAGTGTATGATGGCGTACACTGGGGTGCTTCTTGGCAACATAGCAACATTATCATCCAGACTGGAGACTTGCCCCAATGCCACCAAGGTCCTGCAGACCAGAGCAGGCAGCCAGCTCAAGCACTCGCACAAACTGCAAACTGCCCCAAAGCTGCTCTCTCGAGCAGGGGCTGAGGGAACAGCTCTGCACAACGAGAACCGGGAGCCCAGCCAGGGACTGCTGCAGAGCAAGATATTCTGATCGGATTTTTCTCCATTTCAGTGTTTTACACAACTCGCTGGAAAAAGGTTATAAAATGAATGTTCCAAATTAAAAGCTTGACACAGGTTGACATAATAGTTAAAGCAGCTGAAATGTAAAAATGGGATGAATACAAACTAAACTAGGTTTGCGAACCCAAATTCTTTTGCTTCATGTCTTCTAAGTATTACATGAAACAACGATGTACTTTCTGTCCAAAGATTTGAAAAGTTCATAGAACTGCCTTTTTTTAAACATGTATTTAACTGTACTTATGTAAATTCAGTGGGGATATAACAGGAATAAATAAAAAAAAGACTCAAATTTTTACCTGAAACAAATATTTGGGGAAAACCTGACAGAACTGTATTTGCTTTACCTAGCAGCATTACTCAACATTACCTATGGTACTTTTTTGTCATTAAGCATTGTTAAACTGTTCTTGATGTGCATCTCATGGGCTCCATATTAAGTATTTCTACCAGTTTTTTTACCTTAACTCACTATCGTGTCTCAATGAAAATAAATACACCATACATTTGTCCACGTCTTCTTAGAGAAGTCCTTTTAGAGTATTATTAGAAGAAAAAATATTCTTGTTCAAGTATTAAAAAAACCCCAACAAAACAAACAAAACCAACCACAACTTGCAGCACCATCCAAAGTGTAGATTTTGGAAATGCATAGCAAATATAGTGGCTTTTGTTAAAAGCAGGAAGTATTCATCACATTAGACAGGGTTAGCTTGATCTCTCTTCTTTTACCACATTTGACCAGTTATTACCACTAAGTACACTCCAAATTAAAATCTAGGTAGAATATCAAAATTGTACTGTGCTCTGAAGACAGAAAAGCACGACTAATGAAATTTTCCTGCTCTTCACTCTGTTCACTTTTCAGCCTCTTATGCCTATTTGGAAAGGGCATTACCAAAAAAAGGAAATTTGTGGAAAGAAAACTTCGTGACTGTCAATCAGTGAGGGGAAGATGGATGCAAAGACCCTTTGGAAGGCTCATTTGCATCCCTTGGTCATGCAGAAAAGGATTAACTCTCCCAAGGAATGTGTATTCAGAGTATGGAGTAAAGCTTACAGCTGTCATTTCAACACATCTATCAGGCCCTAATTTATGGGTTGAGATGATGAAGCTACAATGTCAAATTTAATCTGCAAGGAAGTTCTCTAGCATTTCTCAAAAATGTAATTTCTAAGATAATGAAGCACCGAATCACCTTTTTTCTGAGGCTGGACTCAGAAAATATTTTTAAATCTAAGCTTGACACTCACTTATTTTTCAGAAGTATCTTGAATGCTGTTTCCCTGTGTATCTGCTACCCAAACATTTCAACATCCTTTTCTTTATGTATAGTACCCATCAGAATATTTCTAAGGAATTTACAACAAATCCAGAACCATTATATTTCTTCCTTTGCCTTTTAGGGCTAATAGAATCTAACACATATTTCTTGTTCGCCATGCAGCTCCAATACAAATTCAGACATAGTCCTTCTACCTCTGCCAGAAGAGCTTTAATTTACTGGGACTCCGTGTCATCTCTGGGATTAGTTGCCATTAGCTGTGTTCCTTAAATAACATAAAAGAGAACTTGGTGCTATATTAAAACTTTACTACAGGTAGCTGTCACCTGAGAAGCCTTCCACAAAGGAGGGCCTGAAATACCCCTCAAAAAATGAGACATTTTCAATACAAAGTGGCACAGTCCCCCACCTGTTTTTGTACATATGAAAGTATTAAACAAACAAACAAACATGGTAATAACAATCTTCCCTTGAAAGTGTTTGGAATTCTTCTGAAACCAAAATAGTTCTAAGTTATTTTTTCATTCATAATACCGGCCAAAAACTAAGTACTATGGGATAAAAAAGGGTGCTACTGTGGAAAAGTAGGCTGTGAATTAAATATTGTGCAGTATTTCACCAGACAATCACAAACTGAATTGAGCTGGGAATCTCAATTTGAGATAAATTATTTTATTTTTGGCTACAAACTGTCTACAATAAAAGAATAATGAAATAAAATTATTTTAATGTCAGGCATATGATAAGCCAGCTTTAAAGTCAAGTGACACTGGTCTTCCAGCGGCTGACTGGAACACTGGACAGACAATAGTGTCCTGCATAAGTGGAAAAAAAATGTGTGCACTGGTAAGAAGACCAAAGAGACTAAGAGGGAGGAGTACACCATGACAAAGGCCATGAAGAGTGTAAGAAGACCCTCAGGAACTGGGCTGAGGAAGAAGGTAAAACAGCATTGCCCCTGAGGGAAGGAATAGGCTTTTATAGCCCTGATCAGCTTTTCTGGGGCCCTCACCCACTCTTTGCCGACAGGCTCAGTCCCAGGCGATGCCATGGCATTGCCAGCTTCCGGCTCTTTCTCCACCTGCTTGTGACAGGCCGCTTGCCAGGTCAGGGCTGCTGTTGGGCCCTGTTACCAGCCCTGGCTCTGTCCACCGTGCTCCAGGGATGCTGCCCATCAGGGAGGGCATGGCCATTCTCTAGCTCCTCCTGTTGCCTGGCTCCCTGGTGCGAAGGATCAGCTGCTTCTCACTGCTCTGCAACAAGGATGTTAAAACTTTCCTGTATGTGGAGGCTTGCAAAACTCTGACTTAAAAATAACATGTCCTATATTCTTGGTGAAGACTGAATTATGCCCTGGGGTGATTTTTATGCTCTGTTGTTTCTTTTTCTCTTTCTTTTCCCTGTCGTCTGCTTAAGCCCAGGAATGGGTCCTGTAACCTTGAGCGAGCAGAGAGAAAAACCTGGCATGGTTTGTTTCTATCTCTTTGAGATAAAGCGCAAGGTGTTTTTTTCTTTCTTTCTTTCCTTCTAGTAGTCTGTCCAGCTGTGAGTCAGGACAGAGGTTTTTTTTTCCTTTCCCCTTCCTGCTGGGATTGTAGTTTTCTTTTGGGTTTTTTTTTTCCCTTTCCCCTTCCCGCTGGCACTGCAGTTTTCTTTTGGGTTTTTTTTCTTGTTTTTTGTTTTTGGACTGTTCGGCCTGTTTTTTCCTAGCTGAAAAAAATCAGACCATCTCTGGGGGACACAGTCGGCGGGACCTTTGCCAGGAGCTGCTGGACACCCCGGCCCAGGCAGGCTGAACCTTCGGGAGGGGCGACATACCAGAGAAAGGAGAGACTGATAAATCCACCATCTTTCTCCATGGTAGAGAAGGCTTACTGTCTAATATTATTCAAGTTTTGTTTTGGTTTGGGGTTTTTTTTGTGCCTGTGCGCACCTTGCTTGTTAAATAAACAGTTCTTTTTCACATCCCTCCAAGAAGATTTTAATTCCAAACCTTGGCTGGGGGGAAGGGCTGTAATTCTGCCTTTCTAGAGGAGACACCCTTTTGGAGTCTCCTCCCAAAATTTGTCTCAAATTGGGACAATTAACATGGTAAGCATTGTCCATCATCCTATGGGGAATAAGGAATAGTCCAGCACTGGGAACTGCAGTGGAGGGTTCTGCATTAAGTCCCCAGATAGTAACAGAGGTCAGTGTGCACCAGCAGCCGCTTATTCCACAGAGGCAAGCAGGACCATTCATCTATGCTCTGCACAGGCAAAACCAAAGAAAGCTGGTTTCTGCATCAAACAAAATCTTGAAATGCTCTTTCAGACTAAGTCCAAATATAAAAACCTGAGTGTGTGACCTCCCATCTACTATCACTGAAACTGCAGTGACTGTAGACAAAGTAAGTCATGTAACTTTTGTCTCTTCATACCCACTCATCTACAAAACAGGCAACATGACCTTACATTTGGACAGCTAGAAGCAGTCTAATGGCAGAGACAGTGCAATTTAATGTAAAATAATCTGTTATGGTTGTTTTGGCTAGGAAATGTTATATGACAAAGATGTGTCAGCAGAGTTAACTGTAGAAATAATGTACTGAGAAGTTAAAATCTACCACACTTAATAGTAAACATAGGCGAAAATTCCAACACAGCTGGGTTCTACGATCTCTTTTGCTCCACCATAGTGACTCTGAAGTAGAGTCCTGAGTGGGGCAGGCAATGCTGTATGCTCTCAGAGCCAGCTGGCTCCTGTTGCAGGAGATGTGCTGCATGGAGCTGCCAGGGAAGCTGTGCCTCTTCCCAGAGCATCACACAGATTATGTGCATGTACTTTAGTGGACATGGAGTTGAAACGGAGCCAAGAGACACTTGACTGTTCCAGTGACCTGCAGCACTAATTTAGACAAGTCACTTATATTTCCTTTAAAAAAATAATATATACATAATATTTTCTGCAAAACTTAAGAAGTCTACAGAGGTAAAATACCATGCAAGAACTAAACCCATAATTTAGGAAGAAATAAATACTTTCTTCAGTTTATCACTTGAATTATATATCAGGCAGAAAAGACTACTAGTGACCATTTTACTTTATTGCATTATTGTTCTTCATGATGAATCTACAGCTATGGACTTCCATTTCTGTAGAAAGACCTGCCTTTCTGTAGGGAGAAGAAAAGCTGCTCTAACTACTCTAAGGTCTGGTCCTTTTGCTATAATACAGTTTTCTTAGAAACAACTCAGGAAAAATGGTACAGGCAACTATCCATCATGCTTATTGCTTGTTACATTCATGGGTCATGAGTTTGTTCAGTTGTGGTCAAAAAATATACTATTGTAAGTATGAAGGTTTGTAGCACTCCTTGACTGTCGTATTTGTAGTTGTGCTGCTAAGGAGCCATGAATAAGATCTAACCTAGTCTTAAATTCTACTAGAAGAGAAGCTGACATGTAGTTTAAAAGAGGTGTAGAATAAACTGTAAACAAATACACTCCCTCTCAGACAGGGAAGCCTGAGAAAACATTGAATTATCACTGGAAACTGCCATTGATATTTTTGGTAGAGCACTCATATTTCCTGAAATGACCACAAAATGAAGGCCATTTCTCTATAGAATACCACACTTCTGATCATGTTCCAGTGTGGCTGTATACAAAGCTGTTCTGGCACAGCAGCTGCTCCACGAAAATGCTGTTCCCAAGCTAATGATCACTGCTAGGAAGTGATTGTAAATTGTAATTGGGGTGAGCTAAAAGCATACTGTAGTCATTTACCATAGCTCAGCTGATGAGCAGGAAAAGTAGTAACTCACTGAGTCCTGGTAATTCAGAAGATTTCAGTCCGTGTTGAGCAATGACTCCCTCAAACTGTGGCTTCTAAAAACACTCTTCCCTGTCTTTCAACTTTTAAATTTCATACCAAAAATCAAAACTCCCCTCACTACTGCTTATTCTACACACTTATTTACTTTTATTTTAGAATTATATGTCCTAATTTTGCTCTTAAAACTTATCACACATGTTCTATACAATAAAGGCTCACCAACGCTCACCAAGTACAAGGAAATCTGAACAATTAATAATGGTTTTTAACTTCTAATGCCTTCTTGTGTACAATGGTCTATAAAGTTTTCTCTCTGCAAGCTGTCAGTCCCATTGCTTTGCCTGCAGAAGAAATGCTTATCAGATTCTTAGTGTAGGCATAATTCATCTCACTCTTCTAGTCCTTTGACAACTGTTTTCCTTTGCATTGCTCATGAATGGTTCCTAGACCAATTCTTCATTTGACTTTGATATTTCAGTTCTCTAATGCCTTGTCATTCCAAAACATAAACTGGAATAAACAAGTTATTCTACCTGGTTTATTCATCTCTGCCTGAACCACCTTCAAACACAGTTTATTAAAACTGACATGTGATTTACTATCTTATTGGTCTCCTAATTACGATATTAAACTGTCTATCTACCAGCCTGATAAAAAAGCATCAGAAAGATTCACACAGCTACTTGGAATGTCCCCAGTTTTGGGCAATCAGGAGGTTTTAATTTTTATTGAAAACAGTCATAATCTTTTTTCCCAAGAAAGCAGGAAAACAGATATCAGAAAGAATGCCTTATCATACACTAATTTAAAAAGAAAAGGTTAATTTTCCCTAAAATTACGTTTCTAATGCCATTTTAAAATATGCTAATCTAAATGTGATAAAAAATAATTTTTATGGCCCCATCACTGTCTGGCTGTAACAGTTAATGTTAACATTCTGCAGTCACAGGCCTTGATACTGCAGACATGATGCAATGTTTTGCATGAGGACCTATCTGGGCTAAGAAGACTGTTTATTGTGAGGGTTAACGAGCCCAGGCAGAACTCTGAACTACGCCAGACTGCTCGAGAGCTCCAGCTTGGAAATTCAGGGAGTTTGGGGTAAGTCTACATGATTAGTTTGTGTCACGTGGCGACACAAACTGCTTCTCTTCACTGATACTACAACCTATCACTTCAGGAATCAGATGTGTTAATTACATTATGGAGCTCATATCAAAAACTCTCACTTCTACTTTGTCTTTTCAGGAATGCAGTTAAGTAGATTCTGAGATAATGACTCAGATTATTACTTAATATTATTCAACAAAATGCATTCAGTCCAGGTGGAGGGACATTAAGTGTCTCTTGAAATACATTTATGTAGAAAAAATACAACAGAAATGCAAATTTGACTTTGAAATTATCATGTTTGCCATGCAGAAGACATAAAATAAATTCCTTTTTACTCATTTTTCTTAGATCTTGTATTTTCTCTTCAAGCATCCTCTGCAGTTATTAATCAGAAAATTACTTACCCCAGAAAATAGAATTCACAGTATTTTATGATGTCAGTTGCAGATCTTTTGTGAGCTTCATGACAAAAAAAGCAATGCAGAAGAGAGTCAAAGGAAAATAACTAGTAAGTCCCAAGATGAACCCCATTTTGAGAAGCATTTAAATTGCATGGAGTATTTCATACTTATTAATCAAGAGGCTGATTGATTTTTTTTTAAATACACTCAGTCTGTTAAAATGTTTTTAACTTTATATTTTCCCCCAAAGGTAGCATTCACAATGAGTAAATGACTAGGAATATTGGTACACATCAGTAGCCCTTAATCCAGCAAATGTTCAAGCAAGGTAGAACTGTAACAGCAAAAAGAATTTTGTGAGAGGGAAATTGGAATTTATTTTATTGCCTTCTTACATGCTCTTTTGAAGGTACAGGTAAACCCATCATGTGATTTCAAACACATTTTTTTGGAAATTGAGTAGCAATGTAAACATGCTATACAAGCTGAACTAACGTGGCTCTATGACTTCTGTTTCACTAGAAAGACAAAGTTGAATAAAACAGTGGATTTACTGAGACAAAGGGGAAAATTCTGAGTTCAAACAATAACAATTTCTTTGTTGCTGATGATGACTTCTCGATTATTTTCTATGCTTTGATTTTTTGTTCTATGCTTTGATTTTCTTCTGCTGCATTACAGAATGAATGGACAACTGAACGACAACTTAAACACCTCTTCCAAAGTGTTGTGCAGAGTCGCTAATGCTTTCTGAAATATGCAATTCACAAGAGCTCTGGTGTTCAGTGGCTAATGTTGAAGGCAGGCAAACATCTTAAAGAAAGTTTGATATTTAAAAGTATTTTAAAGCATTAAGTGACATAAATTTCAATTTATTTTCTATGGATGCAATTTGATTTTTTGAGGAGTCACATGTTGTAAAGTCACACAGAGGTGAATCTGGCAGTAATGGCACTTAGCATATTGCAGCATTTTCATTTCATTTTTTCTCCAAGGCATCTGAAGACCTTTTGATCTTTCTTCCAATTCAGAGTTTTGTCCTTCTGCTCACTGATCTAGTTGAAGTATAACTTCCACAAACATCAAAACAAACAACACTATTTCCCTCAGATTCTTTCAAAATCATGATAGATATTTACTATATTACTTTAAAATTGACAACAATTTTACAAAACTCAGCATATAATTCATACACATACAGGTATAATGGGAAAAATATTTTAAGAAAAAATTTTCATCTTCATTTGTATATGCATTCTGACCAAAACTCATTGATTAGAGAATTAACAAAAGGTACAGTAAATTCAGCAAAATATCCACACTTGCCTGTTCAAAAGTATTCTTTTGAAATTCTTCAAATCCAAAAATATCTAATACTCCAATTTCAAACACCTGGTCACTGGGGAAAAAAAGATATTACAGATAATAAGAATTCAAGCAAGGGAATAATACAACTGTTGTTTCTGACAGAAGTATTTCTGTTCTAGGACGAAAACAGGCTGTATTTCAAAAACATGGGTGAAATACACAAGCAGATCATGTACAGAACAGAACCAAATTTCTACTCACCATCCTATTACACTGAACAGAAATAAAAAAGCAGGGTTCAAGAGTGCTTTAGCAGCCATGCTAAAAACGAAACTTGTTTTTAAAAAAATCTTAACTTTCTTAAAGTCCAGTTTCTAAGGATATAGGTACCCATTTTCTGACATCAGGGATAGCCATTTCAGAGAAGTTTCAAAAATGCCTGGTTGCACTCAGTTATCCTTTCCCATTTATATTTCTTGGGCAGTCAGAATTGCTTCTACAAAATGTACTTCTAGGGAAACCTGTTAAGCACAAGTCCTCTCTGTGTCAGCATCAAGTAGAATTTCTGGGCTCAGGCTGCCCAAGAGGTTATATGTCCCACAGGAAGGAAGGAACAGTCAGGGGTCAGGCCTGAAGGCAGATGTTTCTTATCTGTATATATAAAAGAGTACTTGTTGACATTGCATCTAATTTGTCGTGTGTCACTGCATGGAGTCAGGGAAGGGATTTTATTGTGGCCAGGTGGAAGGAGCAGAAGGATCAGGGCAGAGCAGTCACCTAGGATTTGGACAGAAGAAATGGGAAAAGACAGGGATGTTATTATTCTGTTCTTGGGACTGAGTCATCGTAAACCTGATCTTGAGAGTCACTGCAGTGAGCAAAATGAATATTTTGTGATATTCTGTTGCCTACTTTGCAACAATAATATTGCAGGCTGCTGGTTCTCAGATCCTTCCACATTTTTTCTCCATATTCTAAGTTTCCTCTATGTCTAAATCTCTGTGAATATCAGGATACAGATGCAAAGGAGAAAAAGGTGAACCACTGTTGAAGTACATGAGTATAGTTCCACTGCAGTCACTGTAACCCCTACCATGTCATTAGACCAGGATCCAGCCCTCAAAAAAATTCCTATATAGCAAACAAAAAAAGTAAAATCGTTTGAAAAAAATGCATATTACAAAACAAGCTGGGAAAAACAATCCTCAGGGGAAAGCAGAGCCTTTTTCAGAAATCATGCCCTAGAAGTTTGTCTTCATTTCAAAAGCATACCAGTTCAGTGCACTACTGATTGTCACAGAGTAGCTGTGTGCGTAAATGTCAGACACAGATTGTTACATAATAAATCCAGTCCAGAACGGCTTTGTTGGGCACAGGAGGTTATCGGGAGGTCGATTAGCCTCCAAGGGAATTTCTACAAGCAGCAGCATAAAGCTATATCACCACCTCCATCTCCAGCAATGAGTGCAATTTAAATTGGGTTTTAAAATGTAAGCCTCATTCACAACTGATCACGATTAGAGGTGGGGGGGTGTACATTCCTTGTCACAACGTGTTTTCAACAAAACCTGTCCATTTCTAGAAAGAAGAATTAAATGTTTAAAAACAAACTACCTTAGAGAAACTAATATTGAAAATCCAGAATTATTATGTTATTTAAACAGGTTTTGGGAAAAAAAAAAAAAAGAGCAGTTAAAAATTTCAGAATACTTGCTAGGTTTTCACTCTTTTTTTGTTTTCCCCATTTATATAGAGCCTTTCTTATAGGAAGGCAAAATATAAACTTTAATATTGTAAAACAGCTGAAACATTGCATTGTATTTCACAATTTGTAAGAACTACTTAATACGGACAGAACAGCTTATCCCTTCTCTGTCTGATTCGATTAATAGATTTGAGACTGGACTGTTTACGTCCCAGTTGAGTCCAAGAGTGTTATTTTGTCAAATTAATCTCTCTTACTTTCCCTCAAGGAATATATAAACATTTACATAAGGAAAAGACCAATATAAACTGACTTAATGAATTATTAAAAGTCAGACAAAACAGGAACCTGGGTAAATCCAAAACTCTGGGTGAAAGCCTTAACAGCCAGATTATTGCCTACCTCAAATAACATGCCTTATCAAAACTGATATTTGTGAGAAATACCCTGGCTTGCTGGAGATGCATTCGTTGACAGAAAAACATGTAGTCTCAGTGTTTTTATGAACTCCTCTTGAAAATTTTGGTTGAGTATTATTAGGAGATGCACACACTACATTAAAAGACCTGGAGGTTTTACATAATTAATATCTTGCCTAAGAGGCAAGTATAACAGAACTAGGCTCTGTACCCTCTACAAAAGTGACATTTTACTATTACATTGTTCTATTTATGTGCAAAATCTCTGCATTCATGATAGTAATTTTCTGTATTAAATTATTGCTCAGATTTTGAAAACTAAATAACAACTGACAGCACAACATCAAAATTAAAAGCACTGCTTTATATGTGGCCGCAAATTACTTTGTTTTTTTTAATCTTTTTGTTTTTCTCTTTTCCATACCAATTTTCTTGCCATGAGGAGGGTCCATATACGTTTTTACTGGCTAGCTGTCTATCATATTAATTCCAGCAAAATTACTTTCCTTAAATAATCATAGCAGAGATTCCCAAGGCAAAATAAAGCATGAATAATTCCATGTTTACAAATGAAAGGGCATATCACCAGTTTCTAAAAGAACAAATATTAGAAAAAGGCACTTTTTGTTCTGAAAGATTTCCTTATTTTCTTATTTTATGGTTACTAACCATCACTGACACATTTCTTCATTATGTCTCAGTTATTTAATATGTACTATGTATAACTAAAAGAACTATAGTTTTAATAGGCACTGAGACTCTGATTTCAAGTTTGACAATATTTCCTGGCATAGAAACTAGAGAAAAAGGAATTTGCTAATGTTTGAAGAACTTTTTTACCTCTTATACCAGCCCACAGGTGTGAATACTTTAAAAAAGCATAGATATTAACTCTAAGTAATTTTGGTTTTCTGATTCACAAAACAACATTTCAGCTTACAATATTTTATAATGTCTCCAGTTTTGCCTTTTTTCCTCAGAACATCAATTCTGTAAAGATATCCTTATAGACTAGATATACCTCTTTGATCTTGTACACTTAACAATTGTGTTATAAAGAAACTACATAAAAAATTCCTGGCAACTCCTAAAAACAATACACATACAGAAGACATCCTGTCTGATAATCTACCACCTTGACAGGCATCTTGCCATTCATCAGGAGACGCTCTCGAACCATTTGCCATTCCTGGCAGGGCAAACAGAACTCCTTTTATGATACATCTGACCCAGAGCTGCAGACAAACCTACAGATTGCTGTTTGTTCCCTTTTTTTCATTGCAGATGGTTCTTAGCTCCAAAATCCATAGGGTTCGTTCCTTTTGTTATCTTTTGCAATCTGCCAGAATAAAGCAGTGAGATGAATCTGTTGTGGGAGGGAGATCTAATGTGCCTTTTCATCTGCCCAAGATACAACAGTTCTTGCTCTTCCTCCAGCTTCTGCCAGTAATGAGGCAGGCTTATGTCTAATCTGGATAAACTGGAAGTGATACTGATTAATGAGAAAATATTTCTCTGATTAGATGAAGCATACAGCCTAGCCTTCAAATGAGGTCCCTCAGAATCCTAATTAAGAAGCCCTCAGTTTTCCCAGGGGAACAGATTATACTTGTTATCACAAACACAGTTCTTGAAGGGAATAGGCTGAATACTTCCAGTTGGATGTGTTCTTCATCTCAAACAATTACTAAACAAAACTAGTTTCTGAAACTTTTGAAGGAGATTTGTCAATAGTCTGAGATTCGGTGTCATTGCCATGTCTCTCAGTATCTTGCTCAACAACTGTAATTCTTCTTTTAACATTACCTTACCCAGGTGTGAGTGGTGAATATAGAGATGGTGGCTGGACACATCAGGAAGAAACAAGAAATACTGGCTCCATATCTGACAAGCATTTTTTTTTAGTGACTTCACAGTTATGGCAGGAAGGAAGAAGTGTATTTGCCAATGGACTCAAGATCTATATCTCTTTCATTAGTAGTACATATTCTTCCTCAGCTCTTTCAGGTAAAATTTGTTCTGTGCTTTAAAAAATGGCATTATCTTGTTTAATGAAACAATGGAAATTATCCAGACTGAAGCAGATTTCAAATTATGATATTATGTACAGTATTATATTATATTAGGCTGTTTGTCTGTTTTAAAAATTTCTCTACCTCCACATATAGAAACAATTCTCATTATGCTGTGGGTTCACATTCTGAACAGGAAATTCCTTTCCCTCCTTCCTGCACTCCCAGCACCCTTCTACCAAGTTCAATAATAGATAAATAAACATTTCAGGTTTTTTTCTGAAGGTGGGAAGATTTCTATTCCACAATATCTTGTTCTGTAAATCAGATAGTGTACTAAGAATTTTGTAAATGAGATTTCTGAGATCTTTCCTTTGCCCAAATAAGTGTTTCTACTGCTACTCTTTGGCACTATTTGAATATTGATGGGTATAAGAGTATATAGCCAGAATATAAAAGCTTTCAGAAACTGCTTATTTAGAAATATTCTGTATGCTCTATTTGCAACAGAAATCGATGGCTGACTTGGTGATACAGACAGAAAGTATAACTGAATGCTAGCTTTGCTTGTCTGTAACACTGCCACATAAGAATCGGTCAGGTTGGAAGGGACTACAGTGGGTTGTCCAGACCAACCTCCCTGCTCAAGCATGGTCATCCCACAGCACATGCCAGAGAACGGCATCCAGATGGTTTCTGAGTATCTTCAGCGAGGGAGACTCCACACCCTCTCTGGACAATCTGTTCTAGTGCCTGGTCACCCACACAGTAAAGACGTTTTTCCTCATGTTCCTCTGGAACTTCCTGTGCACCAGCTTCTGCCTGTTGCCTCTTTTCCTATTGCTCAACACCACTTGGCTCCATCCTCTTGACACCCTCCCTTCCCATTTTTATAGATAGTGATGAGGTTCCCCTCTCAGCTGTCTCTTCTTGAGACTAAATGGGCCCAACTCTCTCAGCCTTTCCTTGTACGAGAGATGCTCCAGCCTCTGAATCATCTTTGTTGCTCCCCACTGGACCTGCTCCAGTAGCTCCATGTCTCTCTTGCCCTGAGGAGCACAGAACTGGACACAGCATTCCAGATGTGCCTCACCAGGGCTGAGCAGAGGGGCAGGATCACCTCCTTTGACCTGCTGTCAATGCTCCTCCTAATGCACCCCAGGACACCATTGGCCTTTTTGGCCACAAAGACACACACACTGCTGCCTCATGGATGCTTGCTGTCCACCAGGACCCCCTGGCTCTTCTATGCAGAGCTGCTTTCCAGCAGGTTTCGCTCAGCCTGTACTGGTGCAGGGAGTTGTTCCTCCCCAGGTGCAGGACCCTTGTTGAATTTCAGGCAGTTCTTCTCTGTCCATCTCTCCAACCTGCTGAGGCTCTTCTGAAGGGCTGCACAGCTCCCTGGGGTATCAGCCACTCCTCCCAGCTTTGTGTCCTCAGTGACCCTGCTGAGGAGACATCTGTGGCACCATCCAGGTCATGGATGAATCAGTTAAACAATGCTGGGCCCAGTAATGGACCCTGAGGATGGCTGCTAGTGAGAGGCCTCCAGCTAGGCCCAGGCCCTTTGGGACCTGGGGTTCAGCCAGGTTTTATCTACAAATTATTTATCAGCTTTTTATGAGGTTTTATCTACAAAGTGAGGAAATCTTTTCTAACTAGCTAATAAAACAACATGCCTTCAAATTACTAGCAGGCAGGGAACACAGTATCAAGATTTTCTCAAGCCCATATACCTTATTAGTTTGTTTTCCATGAGAAAAGAAGAACAATATTTCACAATATTGTGAAATTCACAGACATTCTCAAATCTCCATAAAGAAAAAGTCCTCTTGCAGAATGAGTCAGGAATTATTAAAACATTACCTTAAGTCATTTCATTACTCATTTGGATCACTAGATCCAATTTTGCCAACGTGCAATCAATTACCTTGAAATGCCACATTAAGGCAACCATGAATCTACAAAACTGAAAATCAGCATACTTATCTGAATGGAAGTAAAACAGCAGTAAACTTTGAAGGGTTAAGAATCTTAGGAAGAAATTCACCTAGACAATTTTGATAATAATAAAATCAGTAGAATAGGAAATCGCTATATAGATGAATGAAGATAAATATCAATAATTTAAAAAATAATTATAAGCACCTGTGAGAAATGTTAATAGCTTTCTTCTAATTCCACTCTAGGGACCAATTATGGCAAAATAATTTATCCACAGTCAAGTTTTTTTAAATAATATCATAATGAATAAAGTAAGAAACCTCCGATTTTGCAACCAGTCTGAACTAGCATGTAGGGTTATAATTTAGTTAAAACTAGACAAAATTATAAGTAAGTTTTTATGAAAGAGAACAACATTTCTAAAGGTGTATTATCTCACTTAACACCACCATTAAAATTCTTGCTTTATACGTATTGAATAATATTACAAAGTAATGAATTTGCTGGATTCTGGCAACACTTTTTGTTCTCTGTGCTTCATACCTTTATAGCTTGGTCTTTGCAGCTTTTCACAGAATCATCTCCCCTTCACTTAGATCTAATGATAATCATTGCTTTTATTTTTCCTGAAACCTGTCACAAGCTATTTCATAGGAAATATAAATCAGTATTAAAGACCAAAAATCAAGTATTTCCACCGTAAAAGTTAAACATGGATAACCAGTTTCCTCAAAAATGCGAAGATCAGATGCTTCTTTTAGAGTTACTAAGCCAATAAATCTAATTTTATTGCTTCATAAATTCTCACTGAAGTGTGATGGAAGTACAGCTAAGCTGCCTCACAACAAAACAAGAGAACTGAGTTAGAAATCTTATTCCAGCTTTCTGATGAAGGCTTCATCCCATTTGATAAGTAGTAATTCTATCCGTTTCCAACGGGGGAATAAAGTGTGGCCTGGAACATATCAGACTTATTTAGTCACGTAAGTTAATGTCTTTGGTGGATCTTTAAGCAGAGGTTTATTAAAACTGCACCAAACTGGAGATATAATGCTGCTAACTGATAGTTACTCGGATGTATTTGAAGTAAATCTGACCCACAAATCACAAATTCATTGCAGTAAACCAACTTGCACCTAGAACTATTCTATGCCTTGATTTACTCCTCCAGCTT
>VYZT01040408.1:9956-28140 GCA_013400735.1 Pomatostomus ruficeps
CTCTCTCTTCGGCAGCCGGAGCCCGCCTCCCCAGCTCCCGCATTCAGGTACATTGTATCCCCTGCGCCACGGGTTACAATAAACCTGGGTGATTGCTACCAGAGAGGGTCCCCTCCGCCTCTTCATTTCTGCCGGTTTGCTACAGTTTCATCGACGGCTGCTGCTCCCTTGCAGGGAGAGACAGTGCCGCTGCGTTCTAAAGCCTGCTAGAGTGCCAGACCTGAGAGGTCTGGTGCGGGCGGCGCCAGAGCGTCCAAGCGCTTTTTGCTGTCGCCTCTGCGGTCCAGTAGAAAAGCTGTCCGTAGCCACCGCAGCGCCGCAACAAATTCCCTTCTATTAAACTAAACTGCTATTATACTGAGGTCATTTTAAAGCCAAAATAAGATTAATCTAAGCTTTTCACCATCTGTTCTGCTCAGTCTGAATGCAAAAGAACACTATCATCCAGTAGCTTTAAGGAGTAAGGTAAAAATGGCTTAAATACAGCTGTATGCTAGACAACTTTGGAATGCAACTAAAAGGCTCTTGTGTTACATGAGTTAGTCACAGGAAAACTTGTTTGCACCCAAAGAAAGTAGTGATTGAACGGCAGCTCAATGTGATCATAAAAGGTTTTTATTCACTCCCCTGATATTTTGATGAGAAAGAAAAACACCTCTCCATCCCAATAATTTTCGTTTTAACAGGGAAATACTTGAAAGTTCATTTTAAAAGTGTATCTGCAGTATTTTTTTTCTGCATTACTCTCTGGTTGGTTGTTTCTCTGGCTGACTGGTTACAATGTGACAGTATTTTTGACTCCTTCATGGATCACCAGTATGCCATCTTCAGGCTCAGATTTCTACTGAAGAGATTCCCTGTGGGCTGATTGGCAAGAGTTAAAACTGTAAACCCGTGATAGTTCACTGTGTTGAGATTATCAGTTCTGAGATTAAGATAATATTGCAGCATTTGTTTTTCTTCTGAGTAGAGAGGTGTTCATTAATTCTATTACTAATGTAACATTTTTCACAAAGCATATAATTTGAGATAGTAACTTTATTGAGAAAGTGTACATGATAAAGCAATAAATGTTTCCAATCTGGAAAGGTACTGTGTCTGTAGCATAATTTACATGTGAGACCCTAATTTGGCCAGTCTCAAATCTTCAATGTCTTTTTTAATTTCCTATTGTGATGATACTTTCCTGTAAGTTAAAATTGTCTTTGCCTCTTGAGAAAGACACAAATAGCATATACTGTCCTATTACTCCAAATGTACATAAAAATCCCTCCTGATTCCATGTATACCTTGAAGTCATATTTCTGAAGACATACAGTTTATGCTACTCATTTACAGTAATTCTCATCCAGGAAATTAATTTTAATCAGGAAATACACCATTCAGCCCTATGTTCACTATATTCATATATATTTGAAATTCTCACTCTTCCAAAGGACTGTGTCTGTGACAGAATGTGCAAACCTGACATTTTACTTTTATCAGTTTTTCTAACTCCTCTGGCTTACATATATGGATTTTTAACAAAAAGAATAGACAGACTTCGAATGCCATCACTGAAGGTATTTTTTTTTTCAATATCCTTGCTATTTCCACTAGATTAACAACAGCCATAGAACATATATACTAGCTTTTGGGTTTTGAATAGCCTCCTAGATGCATTATATAAGCTAGTAACTTCAGAATATGCTGAGGACAGTCAGATTCTGAATCCCATAAATTACAGCCAGAATCACTCAGAACAAAACCATTATTTCCCTGGACAACTGCTGAAGTCAAGTATATACTATTATTAATTCAAAGTGATTCCTATGAAATTCTTAACTTTACAGTGACTTTGACAAACTGCATAATTCATGCTTTAAATAGCTTCATTTAATCCTAACTTCACCATTTATTTTATATTAGCATTTTAATGATGTGTGCCTAACAAGGCTGTTTAATCTTTGAAAATTTCTTCATATGCTTATATATTTATGTTTAATTTTAGAATTTTGGTTTTCCTCTGGTGTATTCAAAAATATGAAGGACACAATATTTGTAATTATAGGGAATGTTAACAACTGGTTTAGGGAGAGCACATTATAAAAGGAAGCAAATCAGAATCAGCAGTGGAAAAAAGAGTAGAAAAACGTGTTTGCATTGTTACATGAACTTTTTACATGTATATATTGTAACATTACTAACTTTAATGACCTTTTACCGCCTAGAAAGATACCAACAAACTCATGATATTTACAGATAAATATTGGATGCGTTCTAATTTCTAAACAGAATGAGAGTACTCGTGTGATGTGTGCCCTTACAAAACCAGTAGCTGGTTGTGCAAAATAGAGAGTTCATGCCTTTTATTGTCAGAGGCATGACCAATGAATCAGGTTTTGGTTTTATTATTGTTGTTTTGTTTTGGGGTTTTATGTTTTGTTTTTATTCAGGATTGTGGGTGGTTGTGTTTCTTTTTTTTCTCTTCAGCTAGTGTATTGCAGAGTTGTACTGTTTCCCAGGATTTCTAAATCAACTAAAAACCAAGAACTAGTTCTGCTATTGAGTTAATTCTGTGATTAGATGTTCAGAGTCAGCTAGGTGCTTGAAAAAGCATATCTTAGATTAAAAGCAACCACTGTTAGCTTTTGTACTGTATTTTTAAAGAACTTGAAGACAGTGATTGGCAGACCTACTTTGCTATTCCCAACTTTTCAAAGCTGGAATTTTTTTTTCATATCTAATTTGGACTTCCTTTCAATTATTTTGGGACCTAATAAATATTCAAATAAATAATTGCATACCTCTCTACAAAGAATGATGGGGTAGAAATTAAAAAAAAAAAACACCAAGCCTTTCTGCTTCCCTGGCAAAATTCATACAGTACAAATATGTTTTTATTTTATCAAAGACATCATAATTCCTTTAGGGGTGGGGAAACCCTAGCAATTTTTCAACAGCTTCATCACACCTCTAGAGTCTGAAACCTCTGTCCAGTACGTCTGTGAGAGAATAAATTAACATATGATTTTCTTTCTCTTTGAAGGTAAGGCAGTATTTTGGCTAGATAGGATTGAAAAGAACTTATGTGTTACTAAAGAAGATGTCTATATTCTCCAGAGCATGACCTAAAAGTGTAGGTGCAGCAATAAGTCTGGAAGATTTTTCTCCTTCTGTCTAGGACGTTTTCAAATTCAATTTATAAAAACAGTAGACAAGTAAGATAAAACATTTTTCTTAAATAAGATTTTAGTCAAAATAACTATAGCATTCATGATTTTTTATTGATGAAGCTGTTTGCAGAAAGATCAGCCCTAGTTTTGGTAGTGCAACTATCTTTGTGGAAGATTAATAAATGTGTTCAGCAATGTGCTTTGGTATCATTTAGTTTCATGTTAGTCCTATACAGCTGCTAATGAGCTTCCAGGTATATCCATGACATTTATGAATCTTAAACTGGAGATTTGCAGTAACTGAAGAAGTTTCTATGTATTGGGAAAAGATGTGTAGAATTCTCTTGTTTCAGAGAAATATCTCAGTTCAGCTGCATCCCATTTTGGGTTGGGAATAGCAGTTGCATTAAGTTGTTGCCTGAAGGTCCTCTTTATGTTCTCACCTTCAGAGCTTAAGACAATCCATCCTTGGTTAGTAGGTGTAACTCTGAACTCCATGAATTTATGACAGCACTCCAATTCAAATATTAACTTCCAAAAAATGGACAAAGGCAGAGTGAGCATTGCCTGATTCCAGAGAAAAAAAAAGAACTTTAAAAGGGATGACTTAAATTTATGATAAATTAAAACTTTTACTGGAAACTTTTATATCACAAAATTACTTACCTTGCATCCAAGTTAACCATTTATCAGGTTTAGTATCTTTAGCATAGGATTTGAATTCAGCTCTTTACCTAATTTTACATATTTTTTCTTCAGTTTAACTTTGCAGGAAAAAACCACTGAATTTTCACCCTCAAAACCCCAAATTGTAATTCAAAACCAATTTCATGTCTATAAAAATATTTTATAAATAATATTCATTTTCCTATTCTCTTTTTTTACTTTGAAAATATTTAAAAGGACCAGACTCTTAGAGCAGTTACAGACAAATCACACTTGAATTTCTCAGAAAAAAGAAATTCATAAAACTGTGTTCTGTCTGCTGGAACTGTCTTGTATGGCTTGAAAGGGGGTATTGCTTATTCAAAAATGATTTAAAAATACATTTTACAAAGTACCTAGGAGTTTGAGCACTGAAGATACTATTTTGAATGTTCACAAAAGGTATGGGTTTTTATCTTTTCTTCTCCTTCTTAGCCCAATTTCATTAAGAAGAGTTTGTGCAATCACTTAGCCATCTGTCATTCCCTTTCCTCTAATAACCCTTTACTTACTGGTCAATTAAACTAAATTTGACATAGAACTACAGAACTCAAAACCAGTATATGGGCCTGAGTTTTTAAAATTCACATGTGGGTAGAAAGTAAAGTATACACCATATTGAAAGAGAAGCTTCTTCAGGAGCTCAGGAGTTATCTATTCTTTCTGAATTCTGGGATGACTTGGGTTGACTTGAACCCTGGCAATTCCTGTTCATTCCTGCCAAGGTGAGAGGTGGGAAAAGGACATAGAAGGAATCAGAAATTTACCCAAGGTAGGTGAGAAGCAGAGTGGTAAACTGAAGGCACCGTAAAACAGATGTATCATAGGTAGAAACAACACAAATCCCTGGGAAAATAGTTCAGTTTGTTTCATTGCTGACTAGAATAAAAGTGACAAATCAAAGTTGTTTTTTAAATTTCCACTCTTATAAATGCTTTTGAGAAAATACTGAAAAAAACATAAAGTGAACTGCTTGGAACTTGATAAGGAGTAAATGCTGGTAAATTAAAGACTGATATGATAACATTTTTATAGAGTTTTATAGGGTTTTGTAGGGTTTACAGACAGAGGTGTGATTCAAAAGATATATGCTTCTTTATAGAATCTGTTAATATAAGGTGTTCGGGTACAATACACTATGATCCAGGGGCATAATCAAACTTCTATATGTGTTAGCGAGAGGTCACTTAGCAGCTGAAATTAGCATCTCTATTTCAGCACTGCATTTAAAACCTTGAATCACACTAGATTTTGTGATTCTGAGTTGCCTTTAATACCTACATGTGCACAGATTTCCTATTTGAAAGATGTTTTTAAATTTTGTACTACACTTACATCTCTGAGAACTTGCCTGGTTCTGGAAGCAGAAACGAATGAATAATTAATGCAGTGTTTAGGGTTCTAATTTTTACAACAAATTTTTAGTACAGAGCTTAAGGTGCATCCTATACCCACATGACCGTCTCTGTCCTTCTTCAGCATATGAAGCATTTTTGGAACCTTTGAAAAAGGTCTGGAACTGCAAGGTGCTAAAAAAACACAGTGTTGCATAGCAAGTGCAGGTGAACTAAAGGTCAAAATCTGCTTGATGTGCACTTCACTTTGCTATGATTTACTGCAGGTACAAGCAAATATACTTAAGCAGAATCTAGTATATGATCAAAGTCAAGTGCACATGGGTTTAAAGTTTTTGAACCTCATGTAATCTCTTTTGAAGTTCATAAAATCTTAATAAAATTCTTCCCCCCTTTTGAGAATCTGGTGTTTTCATAGTGCATATTTGTTCTTCTGACCTTCAATCTTTTTCATTCCAATTTTTGTTATTCCCAAAAACAACATTAGTAAATCATTGCAACAAGTTAATAATTTTGTCAATCTGTCTGACAAATGCATAAATTTTGGCTTTCTTTGGATTTTTTTAGGTTAGATGCAATTTGATTAAAATCAGGTTTTCTGAAACAGACAATAGCTTTAGATTTTGAACAAAAATGTTACTGAGATAGGATTAACATCAGCATTTTCAGTCTAGAAAAATAAAAATACTATGGCAGGCAGATACATTTGGCTGTTGTATTTGGTGGATCATCTAGGCCAACCTCTTGCCCAAAGAAGGGTTGAATTCAAAGCTGGAGCCAGATTTTCCTTTGTCTTATTGGGCCAAGTTTCGAGTTTCTTAAGGGCAAGATTCCACTGCATCTCTGGAGAAGCTAGCCCAGGTTAAATCACTCACAGCGTGAAAAGGTTTTTCTTTATATTTAATCATAATTTTCATTCTTGTGCCTATTACATGTTGTCTTGTACATGTCATCAAGGAAACTGGCATCTAATAGTTGATTTTCAAGTTTACAGTCCTCATTGTAACTTCCTCTGGTAAGTGTTTAGAAACAGATACTTACACGTATTGTGTTAGATACACGTTCAGTGATGACAGTCAGTCACCTCCAGTGTGGCCTCAGGGAGCTGAAACTCCTCTGAGAGTGCCCATTTCTCTGACTGCCGCTGAAATATAGGTTAGATTTAAACAACTCTTTCTGGTAGCACAGCTTTAAAAGAAGCTGAATACTAATGCTTCACTGGGATTGGAGAGATATCCACATTTATTTCTACCTTTATATTTTTTACATATTTATGCCTTTTATAATTCAATCATCAATGTTATATTAGGATAATGAGTAGCACTTTATTATTAGCATATGGATTCTTTTACTTATTTTATTGATTTTGTCTCTTTTGATGGTGAGTGTTCTGATTCTATTCAAATATGGTCTGTCAATGTCTTGTCTTTTTTGTGTAAGGGGTCAAATTAATTAAAACTTATTAAAAATTGATTTTTATTGATTAAATTTTATTGATTAAAAATTCTGAAGCTTAGGGGAGAAGTTTTGTCATAAGGCTTATAAAACCTTTAACAAGGCTACCAAATAAATAAAGATGTGACAGTTTTCCATTTTTGGGTATTAGAAAACTGGAATGTTTTAATAAAGGACCTTCACGGTTAAGAGGAACAAAAAAGTTTGGAGTGGATTTGCTTTAATTGGGAGAACCTAAAAAGACCTGTTTTGATGATGAAGAAGAAGTAGCCATCCAATTCTCATGTCTTCAGTTAGAAACCTGGAGAATGACAGTCGTTGTGCCATAGAAAAATTACCAGTGATGCACTGATAAGTGCATTTGTGGGATGACAGGTGACTGTATTCACCTAACCACAATAAGTATCTCTTAGCCATAATAAGAAAAAGTACTAGTTTATGTTAATTTGATTTTTTTCTATTCTCCTATATGTTTTCTTTAAAACTTCTCAGGAAAATGAAAAGTATAATACAAAGTAGGAAATAGAAAATATCTGAACTAAATGAAGAAGATCAAAAGAAAAAAAAGTGACTTTTGATGTTTCTTGTCAGACTCTAGATTCAATTTTAAAATACTTTTATTCAGTATGTCCTAAATATGTCAGATCCAGACAGCTTACTTAAATTTTGTTTTTTGGTCTCCTGTTTTCTAGTCTTCCTAGTATATTGGCCAAGATGAATCTAAAACCGGTTATAGGAAACATCTAAAATATGCTGTAGGAAAACATCTTCAAAATCAATGTGGTTATTGTACTAAAGGAAGTGATGGAGTATGTCACAGTAAGCTACTCGGTCTCTCAACACATACTGTGCTTCTAGGAAACACTATTAATTTATTTACTTTATTTATGTGGTTTCACTTGAAGTTATAATTATTTTTTGAAAAAAAATCTGCATTGACGTACACCCATGAAGGTGTTGCCTCTGTTGACAACCTCTGTAAATCATGGTCACAACACATAATATACACCACTGCTTTTGAGAAAGGAGTTTTATAATGTTTTAGTTTTTTATAGTGAAAGGCATATGACATGGAACATATAATAGTTTAAGTGTACTAGAAATAGATTTTATGTATCCCAAGAACACTTAGTTCTTAGTAAATTACTCATTCAGGGTAAATAATGGGAAACCAAAGTTAACATTTTGATAGGGTTTACAGACAGAGGTGTGATGCAAAAGATATATGATTCTTTACAGAATCTGAATTTAAGACACAGTGAAAGTATCTATATACACTGAGATTATAAGTTTGTATTTTTATGTGTGTAAAAAGTGGAATAATTTGTGTTTAAAGAATATACGAGGCGTGTTTCAGCATTTAATTTTAGTTGAACTTTTACATTTTTTTATATTATTTTTTTAACTCCTCTCCTGAGTTTACCTAAAAAAAAAAAAGAGAATGGAAAAGTTTTCTATTGATTAAAAGAGTGAAATAAATATATCTAGTTTTATTTTCCTTGTCTTCCTGTAGGTTTAGTGAAATATCCACAATAAAACAATATAGGAAATGAAAAATAGAAAAATGGCTAGAAGTGCAATCATTGCTGGTAGAGCCTTTGTCATCTTCCTTAAAACTCAGTCATCTAGCATGGAGAAAAACCTGGCTTCAGTTTTCTCTTCCATCATAGGAAATGGAGTCTTTCACACCTTAAACATACAATCTCTAGTCTGATCTCGCATTTTCCTACTGATCTTCCAGTTCCAAAATTGTTGCTCTTGTAGCCCCTTGGAACAAATAAAATTGATTCCAAGAAAACTATCTGGAGAAAATGATCTGAAGTTGTTAGTAATTTTGGTGATACCTAAGCTGCACTGTTACAGAACTAAATTTTCTTCAAAACTTATTTCAAGCTGGTATGTTGGAGTCTTTGAGAAACAATCAAGTTTTAAAAATCCCAGCAATGTAACAAAGCTCAGGGAACTTAGAAGTGATGAATTTTCCAGATTCTGCTGTCAACACAATATTCTTCTTCAGAATTCTGTCTATGCACTGCATTCAGGTTTGGTAATTGATATAAGGAACAGGGAGAAAACTACAGTAGGTATCCATTTTTGACTGTGGTTTCATATTTTGTTTTTCTGTGCTTGCTTTCAGATTTATTTAAAATATAATATAGCTAGAAAGAAATGCTAACAATACAGAAAAGAGGTTAAATAGGCTAGAATATCAGTCTAGAGAAGAACATCAGGCTAGAGAAGAGTATCAGATTAGAGAAATATTTGATTCTACTAAAGTAATTGAAGCAGTGTTTTGGCTTCTATTTTTAATCTAACTTTGGATGACATTTCGTAATTTCCAATAACAGGTTTATTGAAAGCAGTCTCAATCCATCTGATAGAAAGGAAAAACTTTGATGGGAATAGGTAGATTCATCAGGTCAATACTTGCTGGAGCTTGGTGGCTCCAAGGTTGGTGTCATCAGAAGAATTTTGGGGTTTTGACCATAGGATAATCTATTGACATCTGGCAGACTGTGCCTTTCTTATAGTGGAAAAAGGAGTTCTAGCGCAGGAGTTAGCAAGGCTCATTAAAAGAGTTTTAAACTATCTTGGAAGGGGGAAAGGTGAAACTGGTACTGGTTGACAGAAAGTTGAACATGATCCAGCAGTGCCCTGGCAGCCAGGAGGGCCAACCCTGTCCTGGAGGGCATCAGGCACAGCATCGCCAGCTGGGCAAGGGAGGGGATTGTCCCGCTCTGCTCTGCACTGGGGCAGCCTCACCTCAAGTGCTGGGGGCTGTTTTGGGTGACACAATATTAGAAAGATGCTAAAGTGTTCTAGAGCATCCAAAGGAGGGCTACAAAGATAACGAAGGGCCTTGAGGGAAAACCGTATGATGAGTGTCTGAGGTCACTTGGTCTGTTCAGCCTGGAGAAGAGGAGACTGAGGTGAGACCTCAGTCTATGACTGAAGGGAAGACAAGGGGCAGGCACTCTGGTGACCAGACCAGCAGGAAAGGCCTGAAGTTGTGTCAGGGAAGGTTTAGGTTGGATATTAGAAAAAGGCTTCTCACCCAGAGGGTGGTTGGGCACTGGAACAGGCTCCCCAGGGAAATGGTCACAACACCAAGCCTGACAGAGTTCAAGAAGTGTTTGGACAATACTCTTGGGCCCATGGTGTGACTCTTGGGGTGTCCTGTGCAGGGTCAGGAGTTGGACTTTGATGATCCTTGTGGGTCCCTTCCAACTCCGCATAGCTGGTGATTCTGTCCTTGAATTTTTTGTTGTGCTATAGCTGTCCAAGTACATGTAACATTTCTGGATGCATTTCTAAATAATGAAATTGTCATGGCTGTGATTATGTTTAATATTTTATACAACATTCAAGTGGAAACTCCTACTTCAGAATATAAGCCCCTTAAACTGGAATAATTTGCTTTCTTTACTGAGTAAATTTCAAAATAATGAAACCAAAAATAAATTCAAATTCAGTTGAACACTGATTCTATAATTCTATGAAAGGCAATACTTAGATTCTACACTACACAAACCCTTTGAAATGCACAGAAAAACAGCTTTCAATGTTCAGTTACCTTATTAATGTTGTACACTGGGCAAGTGCAAACAATGGGATTGTCTAGCTCTGTTTCTACTTTTGTGGGGTTGATGGGAACAGTTTTTGTAAATATTTTTAAAATGCCCTGTTATCAATGATCAATGTTTTAAATATAGATTTTGAAACTGCTTAAATGTATTGTTCATTATGTACACAAGTAATTTCTTTAGTACAGAGTGGGTTTAAGTTAGAATAAGCAATAAGAATTTGAAAACAAGAGATGGGAAGACAATTAGAAATTTAGGTGGATATGTGATAATATTTCCTTTGAAGTTAGTTTATAGATTATTTTCCCTTTCCAAAAAAAGCCCAGGTAAACAGAGCTCTGGATGAAATTGTTGCAGTAGACATATTACAGTTTATTCTTTAAGCAAAAGCTTAATAGACATGATTTGTGAAAGTTAACACCTCTGCTAATATTTCTATACAATGTCAAAACCCAAAATGCAAACATCTATTACTCAGTGAAATTAATGGAAAAAGATGTGCCTTCATGCATTAGCAGCTATCTCCATAAATAACTTCTTTAGTACAGAATGAGCTTTAGTTAGCAAAAGCAATAAAAACTTGAAAATAAGAGATTGGTCAGGAATTCTAAAATGCTGAGACATTGCAAGTGGATTCTTAGCAGATGTCATTATTGCCTTGAACAATTAACAGTCATGCATTATTAATATCTTTCCTTTGAATAAAATAACTAGGAAAACAACAGAAAAAGCGATATAGGCAATTGTGTATTTTTAGTCTGCCAATAATGATATTCTTTGAACACATTAACTAAATTAAATGCTGTTTATGTTGATCAGATCAACTCTACATTCACATATCTAATAAATTTTATACTGTCCCCCATCTTTATACTTGTCCATCACAGACAATAACTATAGAAATATAAATCATATTTTTTTGAAGAACATGTGACAATTTCAAAGAAAACTACCTAACAAATATTTTTAGTACTCATTTGCTCTACGTTGTCAGACCCACATCTCTGCAGTGCTTTTATGCCATGTATACCAGCTGTTGCTATTGCTGTGCTGGTGGGTTTTCATTATTAAAACATTTGTAAGAGTTGCAGTTACTCCTTCTCAAAATCATCTTTAGCTTTCATACCTTTTCCCATTACTTGAATGCAGAAGTTTGTCAGAATGTCTTTTCTTTCATCATTGAAGATGACTTGATTCCATGGAAACCGTTAGAGTTTTTATATATTTGTGAAAATTATTTCATATGCACCCTCTTGCCAGCCATTCAGGAGAGCAGAGAGTGGTCAGAGGGCCATTTGGAGGTGATTTAAAAGAGCTGTTCAAGCAGCTCCTATCCTCTTTTGAGCCATTCAGGTGAGCAAGGGGCGGTCACAGGGCCCTTTGCAGGTGATTTAAAGTGCTCTGGGGAGTGCAAGAGACCTGGAGTGCAGCAGGGCAGTTCAGGCGGGCAGGGAGAGCAGGAAGGGTGCAGCCACCCTCCCAGTTCCTGGTGGTGGGCTGTGTGTCAGATGGGTGTTTTGGCTGATTTCTCTCCTCCCCAACCCAATTTGATCCAGCAATGTTTTATGAACAGTCAAAAGCCATTTCGGCTGCTGCCAGTATGGGTGTGCTAACCCAAACAGAACCCCGCTCGTGAAAGATGCATCTGCCCAGGTCACTACATGGAGTGCCTGAGCCTGTTGTGAGTACCAGAGTGCAAAAGACACCTGTATGCAGTGTGAGCAGGAGAATGATCTGCTCTGTCTAGTGGCAGAGCTTAAGGAATAAACAGAAAGGCTAAGGAGTATTAGGGAGAGTGAGAGAAAAATGAACTGGTGGAGTTACACCCTTCCAACCCTGAGAGAATCTCAGCAGGAGTCAGAGGAGTCCTGTCCCTCTTGCCATCAGGCAGAAGAAAACCTGGTAGATGGGGGGGGAATGGAAATGGGTTCCTGCTCAGAGAGGTAAAATAATCTCCTCCCAACCCCCGCTGCCTTCCCAGGTGCCCTTACAGAATAGGTACAAGGCCCTCGATCTAGAGGGTCAAGCAGATGACACTTGAGAAAAAAATCTGTCTGGAGGCTCTCCCATTTGCCCAGCGTCTATCATACGGATCACAGCCTCAGGTATAGAGAAGAAAGGAAGAGCAGCTGTCATAGGTGACTACCTTCTGAGGGGAACTGATGGCCCTGTATGTTGACCAGACCCATCTCACAGGGAAATCTGTTGCCTCCCTGGGGCATGGGTATGGATCTTACCAGGATACTCCCTGAAATAATTCAGTCCTCTGATTTTTACCCACTGCTCATTGTCCTGGTTGGCAGTGATGAAGCTGACAAGAAATGTAGCACTCGTCAGGCCGGCNGTCCTTTGGTAGCAGGGATGAATGATGAAGGCAACAGGAAAACTCACATTATCAATAGGTGACTTACAGGCTGATGCCACCAGTGGGATTTTGGTTTCTTTGATCATGGGGCAATTTTTACAGCATCAGGCCTGCTAGAGTCAGATTGGCTTAATCTTTCTACAAGGACAAAAGGATTCTAGCCCATGTGTTGGCAGAAGTCATTAAGAGGGCTTAAAACTAGGTTTGAAGGAGGAAGGGGAAGCAACCAGGCTCTCCAGAGATGAGTTGAAAAACGAGTTTTATAAGGCCATTATAAGCTGATTTACATATTTAGCAAAAGTCTGTATGTGTTCTAAACTGGTATCACACTAAACAAGTCCATAAAAATTGATTGAAAGACAATTAAAAATATTACTTCTAGTGCAATTACCAGTGTTTTATTTTCTTTTAACTTGTTTTGATATATTGTATTTACAAAATATGACAGAATTTAATACACACAGGTTAAAAATAAGTAAATGAAAGATCAGATAAGTAGTGCAAAGAAATTACATTTGGAATGCTATATAGGAACAGACTTAGAATATAATAGAAACAATTATTTATAAACCAAGCAGAATTTTACAGAATTCTTAAGGTGATATTTTTAACAATAGCTGTAAGAGTAATTTTTGTGGCTGATTCAATTAGTTACTGATGGCACAACATTTTTCTACTTTACATTAGTATCATAGCAAAGAATAGGCCATTGCATCTCTTGCAAAGCCATCAGTCAAGCATGCGTTACACTGGTAAGCCATAGAGTAGTTTTTGAACTGTTAATGTCTTATGAAGTGTCAGTATGATGAGTTCTCTTCTGAAAGACGTAGCAATGTCAACTTTAGACAGACACAAAGTTGTAATGTATATTGCACAAAAGTATTTGCATAATGTTTTGCCATCAAACAGTACTTTAAATTCAAGCATTAAAAACATGAAGCACAACGAATTTAAGGTTTATTAAAGCTGGAATAGATTCTGTGTGAACATCTGAAATATTGTAGTTTTACATAGTTATTGCAATCACATAAACTATATGTTTCAGATTATTCTTGACTCTGCAATATCTCCTATGGCTGAAAGTTTCAGTATTAATTACTAGCTAGTTCATTAATTGTATATACAGGGTTTCTCAGTGACAGACAAAATTAATTCTCATTATTCTTTAAATAGGATGGGAACAAATGGTCCTGCAGTGAAAATGTTTGGAGTCTCAGCAGCAGAAATCATGACTAGTTCAGCCAATGACATCACAGAGACATCATGTGTTCAGTGGCCACAATGGAGGAAAAGTAAATTCCTGGTTTTTTCTATGCTCAAGAATCTGTGATTACTGGGCAGCTGGAAGAGTTCTAATGTGTCTAAGCCTGCTCACTGACAATCTGTCTGACAACACAGATTTCCACACCCACAAAAAAAGCAGTAAGCCTTAACCCTGCAGCAGTTTAAAGGAAAATATGGACAGTTACATAGTGGGATTCAGCAACAGACTCCCAATAGATTGTTTTACATTATACAGATCTAAACTGTAGAGTTTACCTGTACAAAGGGCCTCAGTGAAGGATTTTTGCCACATAAGCCTTCATGAGGGAAAAAAACCTTCTATTAACACAGGCAGGGGAAATATTGAGAAAACTAAAAGGATATTTAGCTTGCTAATCTTACTCTATGATCATCAAGTTCCAAAAATACCCTTGGCAATATAGATTTTCCCACAAAGAATCCAGTTAAAGTTCCTCCATATGTTTTATTCCCTACTAATTGTTGAAGACTGGGTCTTGTGCTCAAAGTGATGTCTCGAAGTGAAATCCTCCCACTAGGCAGTTCATATAATATTAAGGCTATGCAGCCCCCATTAGGAAACAGTAAACCTGTAGAGAAGGAAGATTACATTTTTTTCAAGTAGAAGCTTTTTGAATGACTTGAAATTAAGCCTTCCCTTCCAATTAAAACAAACAAACACACAAGGAAGCAAAAGCTAATAAAAGGAAGGTAGTTTCAAATATTTGAACTGCGTATATGTAGTGTCAGACCAGTGCTTTCTCGCCAGCCTCCAAACCATTCTTCAGACTTGCTGAATAATTTAGGAGACACTGTATACTGTACTGTTACTGCCACCGGCTTCTACATATTCTTGGTTGTAACTGAAGAGCAAGTTATGTTCTTACTTGTTGATCTCCATTTCCTTTTTGGTAAAATTCATGGAATAGCTTAACTGCTTTTGTCATTTTTGTCTTAATTGGTTCATGTGTCTGCCTCTAAAATTAAATTTTTGACAATAATTAGGCAATTGCAACTGTGAAACTGTGCTATAAAACTTTATATGTTGTTGTCATTCCACTTGGACTGTTTTGGAGCATTAAGACAGCATTTTTAGGAGGCATGTCTTCCTGTGTCAGAAACACTAATCCTTCTTAAAGTACAGTCCAAGAGATTTTTTCACTTTGATTTTGTCTTACCAGAAATAGTTCTTGGAAGACTTGAAGAGAAAATGTGTGATTTAATTGCATCAGGGTGAAGGGGTATGCTTACAGAAAGGGGAGAGAGTAGAGAGTATAAAATAAACTTTTCATTTTAACTTTCTGTAAGAAAAAAAAACTAAATTTGCTCTAGAAATTGCAAATAATGTTAAAATCTTCAGTGGCTAAACATCTGTTAAGACTTTACAGACCTACTAAAACCTATTTTATTAAAAAATATTATAAAACTATTTATATGTTTAACAGTCCAAGCCCATTTATGGTACCAGCAATATTATTTTCTTGACAATCTCTAATAAACACCTGATATTTTAAATTTAAAAAAGTTAAATTAATAGTGCAATGATTCTAATATAATTAATATACTGATGTTAGATTTTGTATTTTGGAATATTTACAGCTACTACAATAAGATAACTTTTAGCAAATTACATGTTAGGCAGAAGAAATAAAAATATTTTTAGAAAATGCACAAATATGAATTGCACTGCTCCACTACCAGTACCAATACAATAAATTAAACATAGTCATTATGAAAATGTTTTATATGAGAAATATTTTATTAAAGTTGCTCTTTTGACTATATATCTACCTTGTTATGAATTTATATGTGCCAAATCTTTTGTTGCCCATAAGGCTGTAGCCTCCAGAGAGCTGTTACTGTATGTGGTAACAAAAATGAAGCGGTTCTTTTCTCCACAGTACTATTGCATTGTTTAATATAACTCTGTCACCTACTTGGCTCAGCAATAAAAATGTTAAAAATATCTTACTTCTGTGTAATTCCTGTTACTATTTCTCACTACAGAAAGAATAAATTTTTCTGAGGGTACAACTGAAATCCATCTAAAACCACGAAGCCTGGTCCTAAATTTAAGGTTACAGAAGTTTCAGGTTTTCTGTGCTCTTTGTTCTATGCTTAATTCTTATTCTTCAGTGCTTAAATTCCATTGTTATTATGTGCTATAGTTTATGTCAGTATTGAAAGCATAAATATATGTGAATATTTTTCTAATATCCGAACTGTATTGAAATATGTAATTAAAACTATAAATGACATTATATTTTTAATTAAATATAAACTATATTTAAAAGACTCTCTAATCACCTTACTTACAAGTCTCTCTTCTTAATTCCTGTTTTACTGGTAAGTTAGCCAGCAAAAGAAAGCAGACAGTGCTATTGGTAGATTCTTAAATGATTTGTAATACAGTATAATTCAAAACCCCTGACCTTTCATGTTAGTGGTACCCAGTTAGGTTCCAATAATAATATTGTGAATTTTAACTTTTATTATCTCCTTGATTATAAAAGCATATTAGAAATAAAAGATTGTCCTGTGATGAAGTCTGTACCCCACAGTGTGAAGTTCTCAAAAAATTTCATCAACATATGTTATAAGGATAAAGCCAAAAGACTAGGGAAAGCTTGAACAAATGAATATCACTGAGTATGACTGAGAAAAATGCATTCCTTGCAGGATTTTTACTTGTATTTTCTCCAGTGACCACTAAATACAAAATTTGAACTGAGTCCAGGATGATGGGATTTTTGTTTAAAGTTGAAAGTAATCTTCACTGGATAAAAGTGTGTGAACCTCTTTGCTCTTCAGCTTTGCCCAACTTGCATTTTTGCTACATGGAGACATATTCTCAAGTATGAAAACTGAGATATTGGAAAAGCACTAAATATTGCTTATGTTGTCCTCAGCAAAAAGCAACAGAGAATCCTGTCAAAATGTACTTCTTTCCAGTGTGTATAATTGAATCAGACAGAAGAACTCATGACTGCAGAAAAACCCTGTCCTACCAAAGCAAAGAGGCATAAACTTCCTGCCTTCACTGGCATTGGGCGAACCAACCCCATATCCATTGCCTTATCTCTCTGAAATACACTTACTAACCAAAAGATTGACCCTGAATCTTATTTTTGTCAGGTACTGTATACCTGACTTAATCTGAGTTTAGTCTCCAAAGCTGATACATATTTTACAGAAAAATGGAATCAGATAACTAAAAAAGACAGCATTTCCATTTTGAGCCCTGGGTAACTGCTAAGCAGGTCAGCCAGAATTCCATTTAAAGGTGTCATTGGAAGGAAAGAAATACACGCAGCTTGCTGCTTGGGAGAGTCAATATAATATGCCATGTTTTCCCAATATCTTCCTTCAGTTCTGATGCTGAATCTAAGGCCTTAGTGGAGAAACTTTTCATGGAGTTTTAATGCAATATGTGTGTTATTTGAATAGTTCCAGTTGGAAGGGACCTACAGGATAATTTAGTCTACCTACCTGACCACTATGGTGCTGACCAAAATTTAAAACATGTTACAAGGACAGCCTCACATTGGAGTAAAATGTAGCATAGGAAGTTATAATTATATTACTAAACACAGTTACAAGCCAGATGCAAAAGAGAAAAAAAAAAATCACAGAAAAACATAGTGAACCCAATATTTTTCATATTAAAGATAGAAAAACCAGCTATTTTAGAGAGCCATATCACAATGTATAGATTTGGGACTTAAGTTACAGTAGGTTCTACATAATTTCCTATCCAGTGTTGGATATAGCATTAAATCAACCTTTGTGTAGTGTTTTATCTTTAAAGGGATTATAAACTTAGTAATTGTCCAGTGGCTTAAATGATGACAAGTAATGAATGTAAAAATGAATCCAAAAATAATAATTCTTTGATTGCTTGGTCTCCCTTTTAGTTTTAAGGTTCTTGAAAATGTAACTGCATGTGGTACCACTACTTGATCTGGAGGCTACTAAATTAGGATTTTCCCAATTATCCATCTCAGCATTAGCTATGAGGAAAACTGAAAGTCTGAGTCTGGGTTGTGTAAAATTAAGAAACATACCTCATGGAGCTTAAGCATGTTGGATATTTATTAAGACTGCCATAGAAGGCTGTCTAGAAGAGAGTCAGGGCCAATATCAAAGAACCTGAACTTCTGTATGAAGTACCCTGCTGAACTAGTTTTAAATTCACTGTATTTATTATACTATAGTAAATGTGTTGATGTCTTTCTATAGCTTTATTCTTATCACCAAGTAGCCGTTGTCCTGAGTTTTGCAGTT